>JAKKZJ010000007.1:1145601-1159722 GCA_033441845.1 Pangasius mekongensis
GGGAATACCGAAGTGTAAGGAATACCGAAGTGTAAGGAATGGTGAAGTGTAGGGAATACCGAAGTGTAAGGAATGGTGAAGTGTAGGGAATACCGAAGTGTAAGAAATGGTGAAGTGTAGGGAATACCGAAGTGTAAGGAATGGTGAAGTGTAGGGAATACAGAAGTGTAAGGAATACCGAAGTGTTGGGAATACCGAAGTGTAAGGAATACCGAAGTGTAAGGAATGGTGAAGTGTAGGGAATACCGAAGTGTAAGGAATGGTGAAGTGTAGGGAATACCGAAGTGTAAGGAATACTGAAGTGTAGGGAATACTGAAGTGTAGGGAATACTGGAATGTAGGGAATATCAGTGCATATGTTATATCATGCTCTTATGTTTAACTAATATATTGGCTAGTTATTGCGTTAACCGAGTTCCCTGTTGAGTTACCAACATGGACCAACTAATATACTATCTAGCATCCTGGCTAAGGCATTAGCTTTTATATTAGCCAACTGTGATAGCAACCGAGCTAATGTATGGCCTCCTATTATATTGTGTAATTAAAAGCAGTACTTTATGCTAAAGAAGTGAACAGAAAGGTTAGTGCTGATGTCACAGGATCACGTGTGTGTGTAACTGCTGTCGCTCACCAGGTTGGCTATGATGTAGTGATATCCTTTCACGTGCCTCCCGATCGTTATGATCTGTAAAATAAAACACAGGAAATGATCATGAGATTAAATCTTGTACCAAAACATTTCCTCATTTGGAAGCGGATGTATTCTGTATGATCTGAAAGAACCGGTACAGTCCACACGCGTTCACACACACCACAACGCTGTGCTGTGTTCTGAGTGTGTGCTGTGTGCTAGACGAAGCCGTTATTATTGATTCTCTCGATTGCTCAAACACACTTCCACAAAGCTTAAAGACTAATCAATGGGAGAGCCGCGGGTCTCGGAATAAATAAGCCATAGCGTGAAGGATGGTGAGTGTGTCCTCCAGCATCTGTGCGGATCTCATTAGTGACGCCACGGTGAGAACGAACAATCCAGACGCTTTAAAACCACAAATCAACCGCAAGCCAGACGCTAATTAGCTTTTAAAAACAAGACAATTAACTGCCATTGTGTCATTTCTACGTTTCTTTTCCGGACTGCTCGTTTTTTCTTTTTACATACAAAGAGTTCGCTAGTATACAATTAACATCCTTTCAGAAAAGCACCAAAACAGTTAAAGCTTCCTGAAACGTTTGTCATTTTTTCAGGCGACGACAGCAAGACGCCGGTCGCTGCATTCAAACACATCTCCGTCATCGCACATCATCCGAAGCGGCTCTACTATGAACTGTCAATACAAGTCGTCTTATAATCCTGCGCTCTGATTGGTCAGAAGGTGTTGATTAATTCTCTATAACAGCAGCTCTGACAGTAGCGCAGGTTTATATTAATGCGCTCGTTCTGATGCGTTATCGTTTCTATAGCAACGGCTCATTCACAGGGACGTGAGGTTTTCTGTAAGGAGACGGTTATTTAACATTTATGGAAGGAGTCTCCAGTGTCAGTGCTTTGTAACAGTCAGAGGTAAAGCTTTAAGTTTTCCGGCAAGTTTTCCAAGGAGTTTACGCTTCTTTGCGGTTTCTCGGTAACGTGACAAGCTGCGATTTTTTTTGTTTCTTTAACTAGAAGAGAGAGAAAAAAGAGAGAGGGTACGAGTGTTTATAGCTGCTATAACGTAAGTGACAACAAGAACTACCTTGCTTCATTGACATTAAATGTAACTATAAATGGATAAAAAGGACTGTTATTTAATTGTTTAAGGACAGCTCTTTAATGAATAAATAAATTAGGATGATGGATTAATAATAACTGAAGCTAGAAATTTAGCTACATGAAATAGAACAAATTTGCTATTTTTGTATTATTAAGATGTACAAAAGCATAACGAAGCCTCCATTTGATTAAATGCTGGTAAATATACGTGGTGTAAGTGATATAAAATGTAATGAAGCATCAAAATATCAGAAAACAATGAATGCAGTTTTGTGTCATGAGCGAAAAACGAGTATAAATTCGCATCCGCTTCCAATCAACAGCGTAATCCAAACAGTTCCGCAGCTCAGTAACGAAATCTAAACAGAGAAAAGCGAGTCTGCAGGTGGTTTCAGGTCATTTCCATCACGACGGTGTGAGAGTTTCAGCTCTTCACCTGCTCCATGATGTCTTTGACTTTTTCCTGTTCGCAGTCCAGGATCACTCTCCTCTCCTTCTTGTTCTCCAGATCCTGGAACAGCGAGCGATACGCCTCGTCCTTCCTGTCGTCCTTCATGTTGCCCACGTTTATAGCCGTCACCTGCCACTTCCTCTCGGCCGCCGTGTCCAGCACCACCTGTAGAGTCGTTAGTCCTGAGGAAGACGTGCAAGAATAATGTTACTGAGCTGTTTATTTAAAAATAATGAAAAGAAAGAAACCTCCCATTTCAATCAACGTCAGTAGTTTTATAGATGGAGACAATAAGGAGATAAACAGCTAACACCAAAATGGCCAAAATAATATAAAATCTGTACATCAGTTTTGATTAAATTTTCTAAATTCCTTGTCTATATACACTGATCCCGTGTCTCAAATCATTCCCTATCCACTACGCAGAGGTGCAGCGCTTTCTCATTTGAGTAAAAATCATATTCTCTGGATAGTGCATGTTATTATTACCCATAATGCACTGTAAACCCTCATGATGCGCGCTATTTCTGCACCAAGCACCACGATGTATAGAGTTCTTTCAGCTATAAATACGAGAAATAAATGAAGAGTGTAGTTGAATGAGTTATGGGTCATTACTTTTACATATTTTCTAATTCTAACTTGTGGTTTTAAGGGTTTAAAAGATGAATCTCTTTGCAAAAAATATCCTGATAGAATTAAATCTCAGTGTGCGAGAGGTAAAAAAGACGACAACGTTTCTGTCAATAAATGTTCTGATTTTATTATTTAAACTGCATCTGTCTTTTCTTAAATTACACTAATACAAATATCAACACTTAACAGGAAAAAAATGTTTTTCACCGTCTATGTTTTCATCCAGAAAATGAACAATGTTGACGAAGGCTTTAAGCTCCGCCCACTTCACAATCACATCCAATGAGGTCCTGTGAACGTTTCCTGATATTCACGTCAGCTTCGTTTATAAACTTTACAAACCAAGCTGACTAGAGCAGAAACACGTGATGTCACATTGTGTGTTTTTAAAACCCTTCTCCTCAAAATCTTTTTTTTTCTATATTCAGAAATATATTTTAGATGATTAAAATCAATAAAATCTTCATTTCTGTTCCTAATTAAAGGCATACTACAGTTAGGACATTCTCAAAAATGCGATTATTCTTGGATTTATGTTAGATTTTATACTGAAAAATATATATTTTTTATTATTTTGAACAGAAATGATTTAACCAACTTTTCCATAAAAGTCTTTTTCTTAAGAGCATCTTCACAGTGAAATAAATATATTACCTTTTTTTTGTTGTTTTATAAAGTATGCAAGTCTGTGCATATTTAAATTAGACACAATTAGACATTTCAGATTAATAAATGTGATTTAAAAAACATCCTAATAGAAAAAATACTTCTCAGAATATCAGCAATCAAACGGTGAAGATAAATTATTTATTAATCTTATTTATCGTATTCACCTGTAGCTATATCTTTATTTATTATATATAAAGAATTATTGGATTTTTGTGTTTATTATTTATTTATATTTTGTATTATTTTATTCAAAGGGATTTTATTCCTGGGATTTAAACCAATAATAATAATAATAATAATAATAATAATAATAATAATAATTCTGTCGGTGTGAATTCGAAGTCACGTGTCTCAGAGTGATTTTTTTATTGAGAATAATTTTTATTTTGACTCGGAGTCAGTGTGCCTTTCTAACGAGGATTTAAACGCTGCGCTGGAGGAAGTGCCGCAAGCTTCCTTTTTGTAAAGCAAATAAAACAGCCATTTAACACCAATCTGCCATGGGGCCACACACACACACACACACACACACACACACACACACACACACACACGTTGGATATTGGCCTGTCATGCTAAATCAGTTATCACAGTGTCTCACACTTCCTTTCGACTAAAAAGACAATTTTAGACTGTTATTTTCCGTGTCAAATCAATCAGCTGGCAACGTTTTGGACGCCTGGGAGTGTTTCAAATCTTTAAAACTTCTTCAGATGAACTTGTATTCGTTCCAAAATATGGATTCAATCCAGAAATAAACCAAGATAAACTCCAGAAATGGAATAGCAGGAGAAAAGGAAAGAACATTGCCAGGAATATTTATGCAAACTTGTCCATGTATATTTTTATACTTTTTAAATGACTGAATTTAATTCACTAAATAAGTCATTTTTGTCACAGCTTAAAGAGAAATGAATAAATTCATGAACTCATCCACGGTTACCAAACCAGATATGATTATTTTCCCCTCACAGCACATCCGGAAGTGTTTTATTCCTCTTATACCACTGCGATTCAGCAATGACTACACGTTTTTATTTATTAACCCTTTCATGCATAGTGTCCGCACTCATAAAAGCTCTCTACAGCCCTTTATTTACATTCTATAAAAATATACCACGTAAATCACCTCTAGACTAAAGAGAGAGTCTACCGAAAACTAGTATTTTTATTGTTTTTTTTTTTTTTTTTATCTCTTATTGTAATGCTGCGGTCCTAAACTGTGTAAATTCTGTAGGTCAGAAATGATATTGAGACAAAATGGATAAAAATATGGACGAACATTTTCAGTAAAAAAAAAAAAAGAAGAACAAAATAATACATGGAATGAATATAATGTTAATTTAATAGAATTCAATATTTTATACATTTCTGCTAATCCTACTTAAAATGTAGTTTTTAGAATGATATTAAAATATTCTTTAATAAAAATAGTTTGTTGAAAGAAATCCCTTTTTCATAAAATCACATTGAAACCACAACAAAAAAAAAATCTTATAGTTGAAAGAATAAATATAAGAAGTTACTATAAATATATGTTATATAATTACTGACACTTTATGATTTATTTATTTATCAGGATACTCAGGATTGTATTACTCCGATTATTTCAATTACAAACAGCTCAGAGAGAGAGAGAGAGAGAGATTGCGCATAAATACACAATTGCTCCATATAATGGGGACGATAAAAGCAAACCGAGGCCGACTGAGAACTTCATTTGATCATAAATGCTGTTGAAAAGCTGCACAAAGACCTCGGACTCCTTCATCACGTCTCATTTTTCACTTTATTGATTTCTCACTTTCTGTCCGATATTTCTCCCAGCTCGTTAATGAAGCCCGGCTCCGAGTTCTCATCCCGCAGCCTTTACGGCCACTGATGCATTACCTTCTATTGTCTCGCTGCGTGTTGAAGGCACACAGCTGGGCCTCGGAGCCTCGTCGGAGGGGTGAAGATGAATTAATTACGCACCCCAATTAAGCAGAGGTCGTGGATTAGCATCAGAGCGAGCAACCGCAGTTGTGTGTGTTCCTGGATAATTCTGGAATGACTGTGGGCGTAATTTACAAAACCCAACATGTTCATTAGGAGATAGCGGTAATGCAATTAATAACTGTTCCTGTGGAGTATGGATTCATTTTTACTGAACAGTGGAGGATTTTAAAGAAATTCACGAATGAAAACAGCACAGAATCGAGCAGGTCCAGAAGATCAGGTGTATTTTTAATTAATGTCTCAACTCAGACATGATGAGGTGAGTGACTCATCACTTGACTCAGACTTTGAAGCATATGACTCAGCACTTGATTTAGACTTTGAAGCATATGACTTGTGAACTGGCTCAGACATTGAAGCATATGACTCAGCACTTGATTTAGACTTTGACTCATCATTTGACCAACTTCAAAGCTTATGACTTGCCAGTCGACTCAGAAATTAAAGCATATGGCTCATTATTTGACTCACTTCAAAGCTGATGCCTTGTCACTCAACTCAGACATATTTGACTCAGACTTTGAAGCATATGACTCACCATTTGACTCAGACTTCAAATCATATGACTCACCATTTGACTCAGACTTCAAATCATATGACTCACCATCTGACTCAGACTTCAAATCATATGACTCACCATCTGACTCAGACTTCAAATCATATGACTCACCATCTGACTCAGACTTCAAATCATATGACTCACCATTTGACTCAGACTTCAAATCATATGACTCACCATCTGACTCAGACTTCAAATCATATGACTCACCATTTGACTCAGACATCAAATCATATGACTCACCATCTGACTCAGACTTCAAATCATATGACTCACCATTTGACTCTTTCTCTGTCTTTCTATTTGTCTTTGTCTTTTTGGGCTCTATGTGTGTGTGTGTGTGTGTGTGTGTGTGTGTTAGAGATGATACTTTCACACACACTAATGTCTGTATGTGTTCACTCCTCTATAAATGTGTGTGTGTGTGTGTGTGTGTGTGTGTGTGTGTGTGTGTGTGTGGGTTGTGGCTGACACCAGGAAAAGATTCTCTGATCAATATCACACAACCAACAGCATGCTGTAATTTATCATGGTGTGTGTGTGAGTGTGTGTGTTTGTGTAGCTACACATTAATCATTTTTATAGAGCTGAATTGCATCACTGCGTGTTTGTATCCTTACAGTTACACAGAAAATACAGCCGTGGCTTCTCTTCAGCACAGGATTTCTGTCCTCACAGATTTATCCGATTATTATGGGATGGCGCTAATCCTGGATCAGTAGCAGCTGATCATCTAAAGAGCATCTATACGGATATACACATACTGTATAAACATGTAGAAACGAATAATCTAAACACACACGGACTGAGAAAAGAGCGAGAGAGAGAGAGAGAGAGAGAGAGAGAGAGAGAGAGAAACAAAGAGTGAGACAGAGAATACAACTGAGAAAAGAGAGAGAGAGACAGAGCAAGAGCGATAGAGAAAGAGAAACCAACAGTGAGAAAGAGAGAATATAACTGAGAAAAGAGCGAGAGAGAGAGAGAGAGCAAGAGCGATAGAGAAAGAGAGAAACCAATAGTGAGAAAGAGAAAATATAACTGAGAAAAGAGCGAGAGAGAGAGAGAGAGAGCAAGAGAGATAGAGAAAGAGAGAAACAAACAGTGAGAAAGAGAGAATACAACTGAGAAAAGAGAGAGAGAGAGAGAGAGAGAAAGAGACAGAGCAAGAGAGATAGAGAAAGAGAGAGAAACAGAAAATGAGACAGAATAAAACTGAGAAAAGAGAGAGAGAGACCGTCAGTGAGAGAGAGAGACAGTGAGAGAAAGACAGATTGGGAGACAGAGAGAGAGAGAAAGACAGTGAGAGAGAGAGTGTGTAAGTGATAACAGGAATGTTCCACAACATAAAAACTGAAATTGTTGGAAAGTGGCTGTGGTGTAAGAGGAATAAAACACTGACACGTGCTGTTAAGGGAAAATAATCAACAACAGGGGTTGTAACAGTAACTCTGCTTCATCACACCACCCTATTGTTGATTATTTTCCTACAACAGCACGACAGAGTGTTTTATTTATTATATAGCTAGCTAGCTAACATCGCCATAGAACAGGGTTCTAAATGTAGTGAAGCTAGCTGGCTAGTGCTCTGCTAAGGGATGCTCATTAGAGTAGATAAACACGAACAGGTAAATAAATAAGCGTACCTCGGTCGCTGTCGTACAGATAAGCGAATTTGTCCCACTTGTAGTACTCGATGAGGCTCAGTAAAGGCCCTTTAATGTCGGGCCTCATCTGCAGGATGAACTGCTGCGTTCCGTCCAGAGGAAAACTCGGAGTGATGAAGGAGACGTGCAGCGTTCCGCAGAACGACGTTATCGTGTTCACAGACTTCTTATCGTAGAATCCGAAAATGGCATAAACTCCTCGTGAGAACTGTGAACAGACTGCACACACACACACACACACACACACACACACACACACACACAGGCTTAGACTTGGTCTAATTTGTGCTCATGACATGCAAAACACACAACATGCTCACTGTTAATAACACTGTTGCTAGGCAACTGGACATAACCTAGCTAATGACTGAGGCGGTGGTTTTGGTTAGCTAGCACACTGATACAGTCTTTTATATAGACAATGTGAAGACACAGTGCATGTGGAAATCAGACAAAAATGTCAGGGACGTCAACATTTACCTCAGATCTGTCGTAAAACGACTAAAAAAAGACTTTAATTTCACTTTAATTACACTTTAATTACACTTAGCATCAAGCGCTGTATTGAGAAGCAACAGTCTTACGTCACAACTTGCGATCCTTAAGCTTTCAGGAAAGAAAAATAGTCACTATATCAGGTGACTATTAAAAATCCAGTTTTATAAATACTTCCTTTATTTTTTTTTTATTTTAGATTTTACATCCAAAGATTTATTTATTTATTTATTATTTATTTATTTTAGATTTTAGAGCCAATGATTTTAATTTTTTTTCTACTTTAAATTTTCAGATTTTACATCCAAAGATAAAATTTTTTACCTACATAAAGACCGAAAACTTTTATTTCTGACCAATAAATAAATGAATGGGAATTACGGGGAATCAGTGGCATGCGCAGTTTTCTTTAATAAATATAATTAAATAAATATAATTTTCTTTAATAAATATAGTTACTGAGGAATGGCTACTGTTGACTGTTTTCTGCTTTTAGGCTTTTTTTTTCGAGTCGTGGCATTTGATTGTGCTTTGATTGACAGATGATTTGTTTTTACGTGACCTGGACATCGTGACTCCAAAAATCACCCAAGCTCAGGATTTTTATTGTGTTTGTGTGACTCGAGCAGCCGAGCGTAAAAGAACGCGGCGGCGTTCGGAGAGTCTGTCTGAAATGCGGCTCAATGAAATGTTTAATTAAGTGTAAAAAAAAAAAATCTACGGCGTTCACCGAGATAGACAGAAATGAAGAGAGAGGAGAGAAGAGAAGAGAGAAAGCTATTAAGGAGCCGGTCACATCTGACTGCTTTTCACTGACACAGGGCCATTAACATGCCGAACAGACGAGTGCACACTCCAGTGTGTGGCTAAATTACTGTGTGCTGTTGATGGCTCATGCTCCTTTAAGTCTCTTTAATTTTTATTTTGTACACTACAATTAAATCCTCTCTGAGGAAAAAGAGCATTTATTCAGAAAAAATCCACTTGCAAACCCTGATGGAGTCGGTCTGCAAATTGCTCAGCTCTCCTGTGATTAAAAAAACATGTTCGTCTTTTATTGTGCAGATAAAAAATAATCTCAAAGGAGCACGCTGACTCGGATTTATTCACACAAGTGCACCTAGGCTTCAGGTGCGCTAGACACTTAAAACTCCAATTCCAAACAAATATCCAAATCCCAACAAAACTGCAAATCCAAATAAAACTCCAATTCCAAACAAATATCCAAATCCCAACAAAACTCCAATTCCAAACAAATATCCAAATCCCAACAAAACTGCAAATCCCAACAAAACTGCAAATCCAAACAAATATCCAAATCCCAATAAAACTCCAATTCCAAACAAATATCCAAATCTCAACAAAACTGCAAATCCAAATAAAACTCCAAATCCCAACAAAACTCCAAATCCAAAAAAACTCCAAATCCCAACAAAACTCAGAATCCCAACAAAACTCCAAATCCAAAAAAACTCCAAATCCCAACAAAACTCCAAATCCAAACAAATCTCCAAATCCCAACAAATCTCCAAATCCCAACAAAACTCCAAATCCAAACAAAAGTCCAAATCCCAAAAACTCCAATTCCAAACAAATCTCCAATTTCAAACAAAACTCCAATTCAAACATCAGCAGCAAATTTAAAAAATAATTAAAGAAGAGAGAGAAAAAAGACATACAGAGTGAGAGAGAGAGAAAGACAGAAAGAAAGACAGAGAGAGACAAAGAGACAAAGAGATAGAGAGAGAAAGAAAGTAAGAGAGTAAGAGATAGAGAGAGAAAGAAAGTAAGAGAGTAAGAGATAGAGAGAGAAAGAAAGTAAGAGAGTAAGAGATACAGATAACGTAAGTGAGAACAGGAACCTCTCCACAACACTAAATGTAACTATAAACAGATAAAAAGTATTCAGTGCCTTTCTTTAATAAATTTTTTTGAAAAACGGAATCATTTGCAAATTGCTGCAGTGTGAAGAGGAACAAAACACTTCAGTCAGTTATCAAGGATGTTTATTTCTGCATCATTTCTACCAACCAGAAGATGATTCTTTTCCTCTAACAGCATGCCCTGAAGTGTTTTATTCCTCTCATACCACAGCAACTTGCCAACGATTACAATTTTTTTTATCCATTTATAGTTACATTTAATGTTGATAAACATGTTAATGTCACTTACGTTATAGCAGCTATAAACAGTCGTTCCCTCACCAGCGTCTCTTTATTCTCTCGTGCAGTTAATAAGACAAAAAGAAACGCAGCTTGTCGCGTTACTGAGAAACCGCAAAGAAGCGTAAACTCCTCCGTCCTGAAGACGTCAGAAAACTTACAGTTACAGCTTCACCTCCGACTGTTACAAAGCGCTGACACTGGAGACTCCTTCCATAAACATTAAATAAACATCTCCTTACAGAAAACTTCACCGTATCCATGATTCTTTTCAATCTGTCTATTATTAGTTGAGCGTCTTCCGTACACGTCCCTGTGAATGACCTGTTACCATAGAAACGATAATGTATTCGGTGTTTAATAGAAATTTAATCAACATCTTCTGACCAATCAGAATCCAGAATTCAACATCATCATCGTATAATGTGAGTAGTGCTCCCGATTTTCCAACAGGCTTCTAGAGATTTCCGAACACAGCGTCGGCGTTCCAGTATTTGGGACGGAGAAGAATTCATAAGAGCAATTCATCAAAATCAAACAGCATCAAATGATTTTCCTTTCTGAGATGGAAACTGGGTGACCTTGGAATAAAGATCGAGAGATGGAGATGAAAAACAGGACGGTATTGAGACAGAGAGATACAGAGAGAAAAATACACAGAAAGGTAGAGATGAAGGAAGATATAAAATGGAGAGAGATGAAGAGATAGTGAGAGAAACGAAGAGAGAAGGATGTAAAGAAATAAACGCAGAGATTGAATTTTTTTTTTATTCATCATCACTCATATCTTTTTTTCTATTTAATGATTTGGCTGCAGTTCATGATGATAAATTTATCTGAGTTTGCATTTGATGGACAGATAGCGAGGTGGAGAGGTGAAGAAAGAGAAACAGAGGGGGAAGGATGGAGAGAGAAGTGTAAGAGAGGTATATTTAGCTGTCCTCATTATGTGGCCTTATTTTCTGTGACTCACTCTCTCTCTCTCTCACTTTCTCTCTCTCTCTCTCTCTCTCTCTCTCTCTCTCTCACTTTCTCTCTCTCTCTCTCTCTCTCTCTCTCTCTCTCTCTCTGTCACTTTCTCTCTCTCTCTCTCTCTCTCTCTCTCTCTCTCACTTTCTTTCTCTCTCTCAGCCCTGGATTTACATCCTCAGTCTCACTAACACACACAGAGAACACATCAAACGCCTTTATACAGGAAGAAAAACAGAAAAGCAGTGTGTGTGTGTGTGAGTGTGTGTGTGAGTGTGTGTGTGTGTGTGTGTGAGTGTGTGAGTGTGTGTATGTTGTTAATATTTGCTTAACAAATATGTCATTCACCAAGAGCTTTAAAAAAAACGGTCATAAAGGTCATTATCAAAGTAAGTGAGGTGAATGATCATACGCTCACACACACACACACACACACACGCACACACACACACACACTCACACACACACACACACACACTCTCACACACACACACACACACACACTCACACACATACACACACAAAATGAGAGCTCATTATTACGTAAAAACAGAGAAATAATTGATAAATTAACTCTGTGTTCCAATCAGAAGGATGTTCTGTGTGTAGAAGGATGGATGGACATGTGATTGGATGGATGGATGGATATATAGACAGACTGATGGAGGGATGGATGAATATATAGAAGGATGGATGGATGGAAGAACTGTTAAGAGATGTAAATAAGACATATATAAAAATATTTTCAAAATCTCTCATATGTTTGGGAATTTAAAGGTCAGTGTTTCTGACTGAAGATGGAAGAATAAAAAAGTGAGGAAGGAATCGTAAAGGAAGAGGAAGAAAGAATTATTTGAAGTACTAGTACACAAAGTGATATGAAGCTAACATTAAGTTTAGCGGCTAATCGTTAGCATCATGAGCGCTGCGTTTCCTGTAAAGCTGTATTCCTGAATAAGTTTTCCGATATCTTCGGGACAGAGGAGTTTAGAGATAGAGATAAACAAGAGCGGCTGGCGAGGGAACGAGTGTTTATAGCTGCTATAACGTAAGTGACAACAGGAACTAACTTGTTTCATGAATATTAAATGTAACTCCAAATGGAGAACAGGTATGACTGTTGTTTTTTAATAAATAAAAAGTTGTAGTTGTTAATATATAATAATCCGTAGCAGTAACTCGGCTTCATCACACCATCCCTCCGTTGATTATTTTCCTGAAACAGCACCACACACACAGTGTTTTATTCCTTATTTGAGTAAAATGAACATTGACTCCGGTCGAGTTTTCTGTCATTCCTGAGCTGTCTGGTGATTAGGACACTCAGAAGTGAGAAAATGTTGAACAGGAGTAGCGTCTTAATAAATCATCTTAATAAAGTGTCTTAATAAACCGTCAAAGGTCACGGTTTAGGATGTTAAACATAACTAAACCTTCCATTTATCATCACGGAGCACGGCTGCCATGGCAACAACATCTCACCCTGCGAGACTCGGAGGATGTGTGTGTGTGTGTGTGTGTGTGTGGTGAAATTTAGCCAACATCAACGACGTATGAATAACGAGACATGATGCATAAAATCAGGAAAGATTCACACGCTCGTGGTTTTTTATCTCATATGAATGAAGTCACAATTAAATCAATTGTCAGTTTAAATTGCGTTTGACTGTGAGATGGAAAGTCACCAGAGGGTTTGTTTGGGTTTTTTTGTTTGTGCACTTTTGTCTTGAGATGATGGTTTTTATGAGAATGATTTCAGTTAGAGGAAAGTTTTTGGTCTCTCCAAGTGTCTGAGTGAAAATTTCAACGTGTCAACGTTGATGATAATTAGTTTATACAATCATTTTTGCTCATACGGTGAAGGGCGCCAATAATTTTGCAATCAGCTTCCTCTCGGTGCTCCTATCTAAATCCGTCCTGACTGTGTGTAATGACATTTTAATTACGACATGCGTCACTCTGACTTCACACTAGCAATTAACGAAACGCCGATAACTCCCGTCTAAAGCCTCACACGTACACCGAGATTTCTGAAAGTGCGCTTTGTTTAAAAAAATCCCGTCTACAGAAAAAAGCGTTCAGTGAAACATGAGATTTAAAATTTCTCCACTTGCGAACTTCGAGATCCAAAACACTGTTTTTTTGGTGTGGAGGCCAAAACTCAGAGAAAATAACACACCCATATACATTTTCAAAAATATTTGTACAATTATTGGAAAAAAAACTTAAAGGTTTTCAAAAATATCCATAAACGTTTCTAAAAATTATCCCTATTCACCTTTAAGAAATTTCCTTACAGGTTTTCAGCTATACCCGTGTATGTGTCTGTTTCTGTCACAGAGCCATGAATTTAGCGAAAGCAACAAGTGACTTTTTTCAGAATTGTTCTGAATGTAAAAGAGTCATGATTCATTAAAGCGACGAATCCAACTGATTCTGCAATACAAGTTCATTTAAAGTAACACAGTAACGTGTATAAATTCTGCACCAGACTGAGCCGAGCCGAGCCGATCCGGCCACGCCCTTAATCAAGCATCATGACTCTGCACGCAAAGTTCTTTGTCCTTAACCATTAGAGGACAAAAGCTTACCTAACAATCTCTCCATCTCTCTCTCCCTCTCTCTCCATCTCTCTCTCCCTCTCTCTCCCCCTCTCTCCCTCTCTCTCCCTCTCTCTCCCTCTCTCCTACTTCTGGTTGGAGTTCTCATCGCTTGAGTTCGCTCGCTGCTGCTGGGGCCCCATATGGACGGCCTGAAGAACC
>JAKKZJ010000007.1:1201197-1218211 GCA_033441845.1 Pangasius mekongensis
TACAAGTTTAGAGCCTTGTTGTTATGTGCGCTACAAGTTTGGAGACTTGTGAGTGTATGAGCTACAAGTTTAGAGCCTTGTTGTTATGTGTGCTACAAGTTTGGAGACTTGTGAGTGTATGAGTTACAAGTTTAGAGCTTTGTCGTTATGCACGCTACAAGTGGAGACTGGTAATTGTGTGGGTTACAAGTTTAGATCCTTGTAAGTGTGTGTGCTGTACATTTAGAGACTTGTAGGTGTGAACTGTGTCACGTGAAGAAAGAAACAAGAAAAAGATTTTTGCATGACTTTTTCTGTCTTTTTTTCATTTCTAGCTAGAATGCACATTTAGAAAGTTTATTAGTTATCCATTTCTGTTTGCTAACAACTTAGTAGAGTGGAATTTCGCCTTCCAGTTACAGCTCTGAATAAATCGGATCACTTTCACCACACTTCTGCACTCTTTGCACGTATTGTGGCACTTTGAGTACATTTTGCATTCTGATCTGTTTTTTTTTTCCCTCCAAGAACCTGCAGCACGTCTTGCATGCCACCTCACTTCTTCTCTTTACACGCATTCCTGTGCTCTTCAAACACTCACTTCAAGCAGTCTTTCTCTTTTCTCAGCGCTCCCACACTCTTTCTGCACTCTCCCACACTTTCTCTGAATGGCCGCGCTTGTTCGCGTCAAACAGCATTATCGTAGGTAGGAAGTGGAAATTACCGTCGTCTTTAAAGTGGATCCGTATGTATATATAAGGGACGAGAGAGGGGGGAAAAACTCCCAATAACGGCGTCCCTTGAGGAAAGCTTCCTCTCTGATCACAGAAAGGCTCCATTCATCGGGCGCTAGCTGCCCCAGGGCTGCGTAATTTGCTTAGCTCTGAACCCCACTGATAGGCTGAGATGAATAGCGAAAAATGTCAAAAGGTCCCATTTTAACGCGAACACAGAGCGAGAAAACTCAAACACAGAGCGCTGACAAGTTCGGAGGGAAAAAAAAGGAAGTCGGCGGAGACAAACAAACCGTCGGCCACCGTCCTGCAGCGCTGACACTGATTAAACCGCTAGCATGTTGACTGAGGAGGGTGCGCACCTGAACGGGGTCAAAGGTCAACGCTAAGAAAGAAAAAAAAAACATTTGCACAGCCTTTTTTTTTTACATTACACATTTAGCTTAGTTTATTAGTCATCCATTTCAGTTTGCTAACAACTTGTACAGTGGAATTTCAACATCCAGTTACAGCTCTGAATAAATCTGACCGCTTTGTTTGCTCTTGTCCTACAAGTGCAGCGCCGTGTAGGTGGGAGATACAAGTTTAGAGGCTTGTAGTTGTGTGTGCCCAAAGTTTAACAACTTGTAGCTCTGTAAGCATCAAATTTAGAGACTTCTAAATATGTATGTAGAAGTGTGGCTTAGAAACTTGTAGGTGTCTGAGTTATAAGTTTAATGGATTGTATGTGTGAGCTACAGGTTTACAAACTTATAGTGGTGTGAGCTTCAAACTTAGACTTGTAAGTATGCCCAATCTTTAAAAACCTGTATGTGTGCGAGCTACAAGTTTAGAGACTTGTAAGTGTGTGTCATAGAAGTGTAGAGACTTGTAGGTGTGAATGCACAAGGTTTAGAAACTTGTAGTTATCTGAGCTATATTAGAGGCTTGTAGCTGTGCATGCTACACCTTTAGAGACTTGCAGGTGTGTGAGCTACAAGTTTATAGGCTTGTAAGTGTATGAGCTACAAGTTTAGAGGCTTGGAGCTGTTTTAGCTACAAGTTTAGAGACTTGTAATGGTGAGTGCCCAAGATTTAGAAACTTGTAGATGTCTGAGCTAAAAGTTTGGAGACTTGTAGGGATGTAAGCTACAAATGTGAGCTACAATTTTGGAAACTTGTAGATGTGAACTGTTTTTTTTTTTTTTTTTGGAATGAAGACACATTTAGAAAGTTTATTATAACAACTTGTAGAGTGGAATTTCACCATCCAGTTTCAGCTCTGAATGAATCTGATCACTTTTGTCCGCTCAGCTGCACTGAAAGGCCTCGTCCCGAATCATTCTACAACACCTCCAAGTTCTGCTTCGTTCAGTCGTACAGTAACCCAATAACTTTTAATGGAAACAGTGCATGACTCTATGCAGTCTGAAAACAAAGGTACGACTTTTACGTCTTGGTAGGGTGCGAGCTTTTAACGGCCTCTCTGTTCCCTCGTGACTGAAAGAGCAATGAATGAGTCGGATTCTCTGCCAAGTGTATCTCAAAGGTGAGTCTTGTTCTCGAGTCCTCTTTTATCACGTCAACAATGCGAGCCTTATCGCAGCCGTTCCTTCGCCGCGTTGATAGAAGCTGCCACTGACTGTTGATTTGAGACGAGGTTAGCTTTGCAGCTGGAGAGGTTTCGAGTCCAAAAAGAGCTGCTCAGGAGAGATCTGGAAGTCAACCTGGAACGAGGACTCAGAGGATTATGAAATAGTGAAGATGAGGTACTGATGCGTCTGGCAGATTTACAGGCGTTCACTCAGTAGAGGTGGCTGAAATTTTCACGCTCAGTTTTCCTCTAAAATCGCACACAAGCCGATATTACGAGATCCTCGTGCAAAAGTGTCTTTGTAGTCCCTCGTCCATATAACAGCAGTAAGGAAAACAAAAAGATCTGAATTCTGGATTCTGATTGGCCAGTAAGTTTTCTAACAGCAGCTCTAACAAAGCACAGGTCTGCGTTAATGCCCGCCTTTTAATGCGTTATTGTTACTATGGTAACGGCTCATTCAGAGAGACAATCCATAATAAACAGAATTTAAAAAATGTGTTGTTATGTAGCAAAGAAAAACGTGAGGTTTCATGTTTCATGGAGATGTTTATTTAGCTTAAAAAGAAGGAGTCTCCAGTGTGAGTATTTTGTGAGTAACTACGTTTACAGGAGAAGGACTTCAGGAGAGAGGAGTTTTTTCCTGGGCAAAACAAAAAAACATAACAAGCGCGTTAGCATGCAGCGCTGCTTAGCCAGACTTCAGGCATTGTTTTGATTATTCTGAAGAAGCCTTATTTTGTGAAAAGAAAAAAAAAGTTTTGTATGCATTAGAGCGTGGTGTCTATTCTTCTCGTTCTCTTTTCTTTCTTGTTATCTCACCTTGTTTCGGTTTGTTAGAAGCTCAAGGCTGTTAATAAACACCACACACACCTCTCCTGACAGGTCTTTGTCTTTTTTTCCCCTAAAGATCATGGCAATTCTTTCAGTAGGATGTTTTTAATGAAGCCGAAAGAGCGAACAACATTTTATTGCATCCGCTCACCGACAGGCTAGCGTACACCGTAATGCGCAAATATTCGGAAGAGTAGATCCGTTGAACAGATGCAGGTGGTGTGAACGCAAACAACAGGTACAGAAGTGCATTTAATCAGTATGTTGAAGAAAATCTACACGAGGGAGATGTCCGATCATACGGCGTGACTACCTGTGACACGGTAACAACCCTAATCTAAACCAAGGGTCTGTGAAAGTCATGGGATTTGAACTACTAACCTTCCAGTCTGTAATTTTCCCCCAATTTTAGGAATGTTTCCCAAAGAAAGAAGGCTTATAAGTGCGTCTAACGTGTGCCTTTTGGTTCCATTCAGTCCAAATCCCTGTGGATGTTCTGATCCCTGAATAAGCTCGAAGACAGGTTTGCGCAGTCTTAACGTTCTGAAATATGTTCGTGTTGAGTGATACGCAGGAAATGTGACCCAAGACACGTTTGTAATGCCATTTTTTTTTTTTGCTGCCAGGATCCGTAAGAACCCTCTGGCACCTCGAGCTGATTAATGAGTGTGTGGAGCTCGCTCAGAATGGTGGGCTTTTAGTGAAACTCCACACAGAAGAACTTTAAGTAAATGTTGGTTGTTGTATTCTAAGTTGCATTAATCATCACCGTGGTGCGAAAGACGAATGTGTACTCAATAAACGTCCAAGCTATTTTTTTTTTTTGGAGGTAGACATTTTTTTGTTGAGACCTGTTGCTGGATGAAGTTCAGTTATTGCAAAGTGTTTTCTGCAGGCGGTTTGTACCAGAGCCCAATTATCCCTCATTAAGCCGCTGTAGTCCCTCCAGCATCAGGGGCAGGATAAAAGAAAATGCAACAGCTGAACACTTAGTGGATTTACAGGATCACTCTGTAGAGACAAACGGGGCTTAATGTGGCATTCGAGTTAAATGGCAATCACAGGCTGTTCCACTTCGGACATGGACAGGTGGACACGAGTACGGCTGAACAATGCGCCGTGTGCATTCAAGGAGCTTGGCGCTTTCATAAAAAAGTCTAATTCTCATTCCTAGTGAACAAACGACGGTCCTTCAAATGCCCTATAGTGGTCTTGTTGCACAAGCTGAACGTAAATTCAACCGTAACTCTGCCGTAAAGTCGATCCTAATTTAAAACTAGCGTGGTGTAGAATTTCAGTTGCACCACAGACACTTAAGATATGTGGTAACTAATAGTGCGTAAAGTGATCATAGATCAAAACCTCATCGCACCGAGTGACGTATTTCACCATCACCAACCAAGCAGAAACACGAATCCAACACAAACTTGAAGCACATCCATGATTGAGACACAGGGCTTCTCTCGCCAGTTCGCCACTTTAGCAAAATTCCAAAACTTTGCAACAAATTAGTGACTCAAATGATCCATCTCTTGTGTTTGTGCTGGAGACGACTCGATCTGATACCCAGCGTCAGCAAAAAACTGTGGGTCGGATATCGAAGAAAACATATCGGATATCGGATCCTGTAACAAATGGCAGAGATTGGAATTGGATTTGGAAAAGAAATTTATTTTTGGAACTGGAAATATAACGAGACTCGACTGTTTCTTTTTTCTTTTGTTAGAATTGATTTTTGATTATATTTATTCTTTATACTTTATTTATGTACTATGTTTACAAAGTGGTTTTTGTGAGAAAAAGAGTACTTTTTAATGAAATCAATATCGGTTAAAATGTTTGTTGTGTCATTCTTGACATTTTTGACATTTCAGTGGCCAAAATTTCTGTACATCCCTAATATTTTTAGTTAACTGAGGTTAACTGTATACTTGTCTAATATTAGTTAAGTTGATTATAAATGGATGGATTTTATTTCACTTTAATGAACTCTGAATTCCCCAAAACCGATCACTGATCACCATTGTTTCCCAACGACCAATCACTGATCACCACTCTTTCCCAACGACCAATCACTGATCACCACTCTTTCCCAACGACCAATCACTGATCATTATTGTTTCCCAACGACCAATCACTGATCAACACTCTTTCCCAAAGACCAATCACTGATCACCCCTCTTTCCCAACGACCAATCACTGATCACCACTCTTTCCCAACAACCAATCACTGATCACCACTCTTTCCCAACGACCAATCACTGATCATTATTGTTTCCCAACAACCAATCACTGATCACCCCTCTTTCCCAACGACCAATCACTGATCACCACTCTTTCCCAATGACCAATCACTGATCACCACTCATCACATTATAATACTATACTTATTATATTTTGTTATATGATTATAATATGTATTCTAATTTGTAATTTGATATAACAATAATCATGATGAATAAATTAATATACAAATTAGTCTATGACATCACCTTGTGGCTCCTAGCCACTTTTTTGAGCGTGCTTTAGCCACTTTCCTGAGAAAAGAGTCGGCACCGGTGTCACTGCCGTATTTTTGAACTCATAGCAGAAGCGTATGAGCGATGTTAAAGTGCATGAAGGTCGTCAGGTCTGGAGAAAGCTACACGAGAAAGCTACACGAGAAAGCTACACGAGAAAGCTACACGTTGGTGGAAACTTACAGGAACTTCTAATCGCTTCAGACACCATGATGACTGAAGCAGCCCTTGAGTTCATTAAAGGACATGAGTTAATATTACAGATATTGCTATTGCAGCTAACGCGGCGATGATGTGAGAGCTGGCAAGGGTTTCTTCTTGGCTTTCTCCGTCCATATTACCATTCTGTTGTGTTAAGTGGTTTCCATAGCTTTTATCTGCCGTGCATACACTCGCAACTTGCAAAACCTTTCCAGAACGATTTTCAGCACCCGGCAGTACTGAGAAATGAGACAAGCTTTTCACGGCACACACTGAGACAAATGACTCCCTGTTAAAGCAGGATTTTGCCCTGACCTTTTTTTTTTTTTTTTTTTTTTTTTACGTGAAGTGCTCCAGGCTGCAATTCTCCAGGCACTGAAGCGAGCTGTCAGTCGACACCGTGCACTCTGCCAATTCAAGTCGCGCTTTAAAAGCCGAAAGGGAGCGAAGCTTTCGTGCTGAGTTCTGCCAGAAAATCTAGTACTTTCAAGAGCATTAAATATACTACATGTGGAATTAAACACACTCAGCATTGTCCAAAGATAAATCTCTCTTTAGAAAGTTGGAGATTACAGGGTAACCGTGTCCACTGCACTTTAAAAGAGTGACGGATTCACTGGCAAGTCGATGCCTGTCTGATGTTTGCCATGTCAGCCTTCGAGCACAAATATCTTTCCATAACGGGAATCCAGGAGGGCACTTCCTTTAAAGACCTGGGTCACGGCTTTCATTTGTTTTCTCTTCCTGTCTCTAAGCCGCTTTTAGAGGCTGAACTTTTGCTTTTCTTTTTTTTTTCTCTCCCCACTGTTGACACATCATAAATACAGACCTTAAGCCTGTGCTTTGGGGGGCAATTATGTGGTTCTGCGTAAGAAAAAGATGTACATAATATATTACATACATTTTGAAAGAATAACCAACATAAAGCGTCTTTCACTCACACACGCCGTGTTTAGTGTGTTTGAACAGAACACACTCGGGTCTGAGAGCGTCTGAGCGAGGCGGTCCTGATCCGCTTTCAAGTCAACTCTAGTGCAGTGAGAAAGCGATTCGACTCTGAATCAACTCACCTGCAGGAAGTGAATCAAACATGTTGTGTGTTTACGGTTGCAGGTTTTTTGCGAGCTGCTAAACTGAGCCAAAGCACAGAGCTGTAGCGCCGCAGAAGTGCCGTGTTCTAGAGATTTGGCCTGACGAGAGCAAAAAGAGAAAATAAACTTAAACTCTCGATGTGATACACAACATATTTTAAGATAGCTATTTACATTTTGTCTAATCTTTCATTTTATTTAGCGGCAGCTTGGTGTTCTCTGTGCCCGGCTGGTTTCTACACAATTTGAAAAGGCTTGTTTACCTTTTTAGCGTTGCAGTATTTCTGACCAATGAATGGAAGAGCTTTATGATGGCATTTCTAGCCCTGCATGCCCTTCAGCCAATGTTTTAATTCTGTGCGAACCAACCCAAACCACACCAAGTAGCAAACAAACCAAAGGTAGTGATTTTGCTCTGATTCTGACTCCACAAACAGACTAATGGGTGCTTTAACACTTCTTGGTATTGATTCTAAAAGTTTCAGGAACTGATGAACGCCGTTCTTCTAAAAGCTTTTCCCTCAGTTCGCGTTTTGATGATGATGATGATGATCATAGTGGAAAGTGCTGTCAAGGTCCAAGATGTCGCTCCAAAATCTCCTATTAAGAGCCTAATATCTTTTAGCTAGGTTTAGTTGTAGCCTGCTTGCTAACCAGCATCTGTCACATCGCTCTTTGTCCGTCATCACCGGTTCCAAATCTCTTTGATCTGCATACTCCAAGAGTCCTTCTGAGATAATGACGGGTTTAAAATAACATACCAAACCCTCAGAATCAGCGAGAGGAAAGACCTTTTGCCTGGTGGTTTCTTTAAAAAAAAAGAGGGGGAAGAGAGAGAGAGAGAGAGAGAGAGAGATAAAGGAAAAATAGGAATGAGGTTTGAAAGTCTGTAATCTTCCAGAACAACTGTTTCCTCTTGGTGGCTGTTCAAGATGGAAGATTATATGTTGTGATAAGCAAGTCCTGCTTAACCACGGGTCATGAAGTGCCTTCGTGGAGAAGTTTTGGATGCCAGGCTGGTCTCTTAACAACACACCACATGACAGTTTGATGTTTAACAAGCTTTTTTTAATGACCATTATGCATAAATATAAGTATAGAAACCTGGACTGTTAAAAAGAAGAAGAAAAGTGGTGAAAAGCTGTTAAGCGCTCTTCTTGCGCTGTGTGAAATGAGAAGCTAAGGGCAACTCGCCCTCGGGTCTGACGTTCCTCGACACAATAAGTACGTGTCAGATTCTTCCCCAGACGACTACACTTCCTTCACCTTGACACCTTTACACATTTACACTGATCTTCACCTTCACCATCCATCACTCGCCTGACACTTTAAACGCTCTTATCACTGCTGGGTTTTTTAAAGAGCGCTTTAATGTTTAACCTTTTTTGGGCTTCTTTTCAGCGCGATAAAATCACTAACATGTAATATGAGGAGAATGTGAGTGGACGCTGGAACATTCAAGCAACATTTAGTCACAGTTTTGAGGTCTCTCAGTAATTCTGGAGCAAGATAATAACCGTTTATGATCGCTCGTAACCGTGAGCCATCTGTGGATATTGCCCCAGAGTTTTCAGAGCAAACTGAATTCCAAAGGTCTTTTTTTTCTGGCAGGAGGCAAATGTGATGACCCCAGTTACCGTCTACATACCTTGGCAGATTTTAGCTCTCAGTGTCAGAGAGGTATTTTGAAATGCCCTGATATGCCTCTCTCTCTCTCTCTCTCTCTCTCTCTCTCTCTCTACCATTTCTGTCATTTTTTCATTTTCACTCTCCCCTCATGGGTTATTTGATCTGCAGCGCTCTGTTTTGCCGGGCTGCTGCCGATGACCGATGTTCACTCAACACACACATCATCTCACAAAAGCTGAAGCTCAAAAACATCAGGGTCAAACCGATGGTCATGAGTCGTCTTGTTATTTCGGCGTATTTTTTCTTCTACAAATGTGACTCCTGTAGCTCAGTGGTGCTGACTAGACTGCCTTGTTGAACCACAGATGTGACGCTTCCAGTTGGCTGTGCGGTCGAACAACCTTTTGAAATGACATCTGTGTTTTTCACATGTTGTTTTGTGGATTTTCAGAGGATGCCATCACTAAAGGTGCAGCTTCTGGAGATATGAATAGTTGCCTCTCATTCCAGATGGTGATATTACCTGCACAAACACAGCCCAATCATTTAAACCCTATCATTTAAGGACAGGGAGTGTGTTGAATACACAAGATGTTCATTAAATCACCAAAACAGAGTCCAGATTAGCAGTTCCAGCTCAAAGCTTAAGTCTCAACATCAACATGGTGTCACGATTACAAACTCGTAAAGGTCCGATCACAAGCTCGGCAGCTTAACCACCATTTGTACCAGTCGTAGCACCTGAAGCGTTTCTTTTCACTGGAGAAACAGCACACTCCAAATTAGCATCTGTATAAATAGCACATACTTCCTGAGAGTGATCTAGAACACTGGGGTGTTGTGTTTTTAAATGTTCATGGTATTGATAACCTAGCTTAAAATAAGAGTTTCATAGTGTCATGGTATTAGTCAACCAAAAATGGCTGAGATGGCTTCCACCTGAAGTCTAGTGAGAAAACCATTCGACTCTGAATCGACTCACTTGCAAGTGAATCAAATATTATGTGTGTTTTTTTGGCCAGCAGCATTTTTCCGTGGTTTTATTTGCGAGATGCAATCTGAGCCAAAGGACAGAGCTGTAGCGCTGCAGATATGCCGAGTGTTCTGGAGATTTGAACAAATAAAAAAGATAAAAACTCTGGATGGGACACAGATTGTTGTAAGCGACTAAGCTTATCTGACTACTGAATCATTTACTTAGCGCTGCTTCTCTGTTGGGTGATTTCTGTGTGTACTTGGTAAAGGTTTGTTTGTCATTTTCCATCACAATATTTCTGACCAATTAATGAAAGTGTTTTATGAGGACATTTTCAGGACAATTATATGCAATGTGAAACCAAAACGAATAGCAAATTAGTATAGCAAAGTATTATTCAGACTAATAGGTGTAAAAGCGCCCTAAAACAAGTTGAATGTTCTGCAGTCTCTCCAAAAAACTCGAAGCATTTCCGTACATTTCGTAGCTGTGGCGTGGAGTTTAGTGAATGAAGAACCGTCTGAGAGTGAGCCGGTGCTCTGGCTGCTGTTTTGGTGCGCCGTGGCTCTGAAGCGAAGGTGAAATATGATGAAATACATTTCAGTTGACACAACACACACCACGGCGCTGCCATATGCTCCTCCTGTCCCTTCTGAGAGAACCTCTCCAATCCTCCATCTGTCACTCTCTCTTTCTCCTCATGCATTCTTCCAGGACAGACGAAGGGAGGGCTGAGAAATGCTGCTGCTGCCAAATGCTAACATTTCATTTCGCTAATGATCCACCCTCGCTGCTGCACACTGAGTCACTATTATTCATGATAAAACCTTCTTCGCGTCTTTCGGCCACTTCATTATGCAGCTCTAGAGAGAAATTAAGAGCGTCAGTGCATGTTTTAGCCCGAGGGAGTACATACGTCTGTAGTGAAGGTGGCTGGTAAGGACTCGCTCAGGAGGATAAGTCATGCTAAAATTTGCTGAGATCATCACTGTGTAGTGTCACAACAGCGTCTCTAACCATTCCCTATCTTTTTGACTTCTTTTGGCTTAGCATATCATACTGTTATTAAATGCACCTTATAATAGTTTACCACTAGCTAAGCTAGGGTTAGTTGTATCTAGCATTTCTGTATAAAATATTCTTCTAGCATGTTACAGTTTAACAGTAATTTCTCACTGGAAACTTGGAAACTTTCAGTAAAATGCCCTGCGAAGCTATGCTAAGATGCGTGCAACGGCGTGACCAACAGCCTCATTATCATTCTGTCAGCAGTTCAACATTCACTGCTGAAATATGGACATTGTGTTTGTAATGGGGGAAAAAAAAGAAAAAAAAACAGAAACACCTGTTGTAGGACTCAGTGGTGAAGCGACAGGGTCCCCGTGGCAAGTAAATTGCATTACGCGGCCTCACACACGCTGCGACGTGATATACAACCGTGTGTCACACACCCTGGCGTGCGTAACTCAATCATGGTCGGTGTGAGGAGAATGCTTGGCATAGGGCCCAAGCACAAATAGGTTTTTTTCAGCACACACACACACACACACACACACACACACACTATACGTATGCTGCAGGGAGCCCAGCGATCTCCCCAGAGACCGAGGATCCATTTCTTGAAGCAACAGCTGTTTGGCTCAGACGGACTCCGATCATTGATTTATGGGTCTCTGTATCGTGCCGGACAGAGCGTCTGCATACCATGATACGGAAATCTGAAGCGTAGGTTATAGGTTAAAGTTATGCCACACTGCCATAGATGATGACATCACTGAAAATATATTTCTGGCTGCAGAGAGAACTTATTTCACACACACACACACACAAAAAAAAGAGGTGCCAATACTTTTGAGACGAAAACGAATATATGCACTAATATATTGCTGTATCTGGTTCTAACATGTGTTCCATTGTGTCTTATACACGTCATATTGCTCTTAGCAAAACACGTTAATCTAAAAACGATCTTCGTAACACTTTCTATGAAGCCAGAATTAATAATGCGTTATAAATATGCTAAAGTTTAATTATGGAAGGAGTCTCCAGTGTCAGCGCTTTGTAACAGTCAGAGGAGTTTACGCTACTATGCTTCTCTGCAGTTTCTTGGTAACATTTTTAGCTTCAAAAGAGAGAAACAAAGAGCAGTTGGTGAAGGAACGAATGTTTATAGCTGCTATAACGTAAGTGAGAACAGGAACTAACCGGTTTCACCGCCATGCAACATTAAACGGTCGAAAAGTACAGCGAGTCGTTCTATCGCTGAATTCTAACATGACGAGAATGTGTTTATAATTTATTATACATACTGTATGATCTCCATTTCCAAAAAAGCAGAATATTTTATCAGTAGAGCAGTAAAGTAAAGGCAGTAAGAGCGTATAAAAAGGGATACAAATCATGTAGAAGGTGGAATAAATAGATACAGTACGGTGCAAAAAGAAAACGGCATCTACTAAAAATAAAGACAAAATGAAGAAGACAGAAATGTAACTTATCGCCAGGAGACGTTCAGAGTTTGGAGTTTTCGCTTTCAGAGACGTTCCTTCATTATCACAAATGGTCGAATAATGTATGTTAAGGTATTTAGGAAGAAAAGAATTTCTGAACGTGATATAAATATCCTCTAATAACGTGTACACACACACACACACACACACACACACACACACACACGTGCGTACAGTATCACTCATATCCTCGGCTTATGAATCCTCTGAGTTGTAATATTCAGCCCTGTTGGTCCAAATGATTTGCTAATGATTATTACGGTATTGGGCTGGAATATTGCAACGCTGATGCTGCAGGAGGTTGAAATGCGTACAGGAGCTCTCGAACTCTGGGAGGATTGATCTCAGAGGATCAGATACGTTTTCTGTGGTTGAGTTTGATGATGATCGGGGCACTGATTATCGTTATCTAAACAAGTGTCATTTTGGTTCACTCTTTAAACATACTGTATACAGTGGATCTTTCTGATCTGCTCTTCTCCCGATCCTGCTGATCTAACGGCGCTGACGGTGCTGGAACGACTTCATTTATCTGGCGTTTTTTGAAAGCTGGTTTCTGAGCAGGCCACCTGCGTCTGAAAAATAACAGCGTGATCCTTTATAACGAAACCATCTGGAGCTCTACTTCCAGACCAGACACTACTTTGGGTACAAATGTCTCGCTCGTCTGTTTCGTTTCATTCTGGCCGAGACAATCTTAACTGGTCTTAAGTGTTTCAATCAGAATTACAGTGTATGATATTATCAAGACAGTCTTGTCCACTATGTCTTTAAAGCCTAAAAGCGCAGTCTGGTATCTGTCAAGGTTCTCTTTACAGTCCTCCGTTGTTTTCCATTTAAATTGGATTTATATGGATTTGTTTAGCGTCAGTTTGTTTGTGTCTGGTTTACTTATGAGCCCGTCATTTTTAATTGTTTAGATCAGGATCGTAGCCTAACCCCTGATCACAGTGCACGATCTTGTTATGACATCTTCATCACGCTTCCAGAGCTTTCATAAGGATGCTCTAGATCTTATTTGACAGATAATTACCAGTTCTGAGTCTTTAATGACTAAAGAAGTTCAATACGGCATCCCACAGAGTTCTGTTTACAGTCCCATGTAGTTTTTTTTATTTACATTCGCTTTGTTTAATGTTGTGTTTTGCCTGGTT
Organism: Pangasius mekongensis; assembly: GCA_033441845.1. Taxonomy (NCBI): domain Eukaryota; kingdom Metazoa; phylum Chordata; class Actinopteri; order Siluriformes; family Pangasiidae; genus Pangasius; species Pangasius mekongensis. The sequence continues at coordinate 1,214,398 of JAKKZJ010000007.1, forward strand.
TGCTCGTGTACCTATCAATTTTAGTTGCTCAGACCAGGATCGTTTCATATCCCCTAATCACAGTTTACAATATTTTGACAACAGAGCTGTCCACCGTGTTTTTTAAACCTTCAAGGAACTTTCATCATTTAGAGCTTATTTATTTACAGTTTGTTAGAACAAATAGCGAGGCTTTAAAGCATATGGTATCCATCATGGTTCTGTTTACGGTTCTCTGTTATTTTCCATTTATATTCCCATTATATCATTTTGTTCAGTGTCATATTTCCTGCCTTGGATTGCTTACATGACTATCAGTTAGAATTTTTTAGATCAGGATCATTTCCTATCCCCTGATCACAGCTTATGATTTTATCTCAACAGTCCTGTCCATGGTTTTTAAGATTTTATGGAACTCATCAGAACGCTTTAGATCTTATTTACCAGTTTGTTAGCATAAACAGACAGTCGTTAAAGCATAAAAAGTTCAGTTGGTCATGCCTCAAGGTTCTTGTTGTTTATCTTTGGAATTATTGCTGGATTTATAATTTTAGATGTTTATAAAGTGAAAACTACATAGGGCCTAAAACAGAACCTTGAGGGACGCCGTATTGAACTTTTAGTTTCACTAAAGAGTCACTGCTAATGTTAACTAACCTGAAAATGATCAAAACCATCCTGATGAGTTCCGTAAAAGCTTTAAAAATAAAATCAAGATGAACAGGACTATAGTGATGTCATAAAATATGAACAGACGTTCATTTCTGCTCTAAACACTTAGACTTAATGGCACATAAATAAATCAGTCACAAAAAAATGAGGCTAAATAATATAAAATGAAAAAAGTGGATATAAATGGAAAACAATAAGATCCTAAACCAAAACCTTGTGGAATGCCATACTCCACTTTTGCTTGGACGTCCAAAAAAAATCCTGTTTTTGATATTTAAAGCTCTAAATGGTGTACCTACCTTTTTAAACACTACTTTAAGGCTCATTAGCATTAGCCAAGTCAACCAGTGACTTAAACTCAGCTCTGCACTGATGTTTACAGCTAACTACTTAATTACCTTTGCAGCAGCAGCTATTTTATACTAACAGTTAGATAAGTTTGATAAGCAAGCTTGTATTGTGTAATTAAAACCAGACATTGCCAAGTTCATTAGCAAGTTAGGTAGCATTGTGCTTGTCATGTGATGTGATACAACAGTTCCATCTTATTTTATTCGATTATATTGTGCAATTAAATTACAATCAGGATTCAGAATTAGAATTCAGGTTCCCAAGTGCGTTTGTTAGCGTTGGATAAATTATTGGGTAGAGGTTAGATGATGAAGTTTAAGATCGGCTGGTTAAATTGAACTGCTGTCACTTGGCAAAATCAGGTAGTGCAATATTAAATTTCAGTAAAAATTATATAAATTAACTAATTCAGCATTTTCGGTTTAGTTGTTGGTCTATTTTCTGGCACTTTTCTAGCTAATATTAGCCACATGAGCATTTCTGGATGGAGTATGCTACTTATTGGATAGTGATGGCTGCGGATTTTCCGTTTCTGGCATATTTAAAAGTAATTTCTCATTTGAAACTAGGATATAATATGTATATCAGTGCAGTAAAATGCTAGAATTCATGCAATCACCATGATTCTGTCAGCACTGGGATGTCCACCTCTGAAGTACAGACATTATTTATAGTGTTAGGAAAGAAACAGGACACACCTGTTGCTAGACGTGCAGCGCTCAGTTAAAGTTTGGCCAAATGGACCGTCATAATTCTTTCATGCATTATTATTCATGTCCAGGTTCCTGTAATGCACCTGCAAACACCTCTCACAGGGACGGGTTTTACTTTTCTAGGTCAGCGGTTTGGCAACGCCTCATACGTATGTACACTTCTAATCAAAAGTGTCAACACGGGCCGGTTGCAGAGCGAGGCCGTCTTCCTGTACGATACCGAGAGATGAATGAAGGAAGTTACAGATTAGAAACGGATCTGCAGAAGAGCAAACAGGTTGCGTACGAAAGTCGGGTGCAAGAGTTCATTGAGGAAGTGCAAACAGAAGGCAGTCGTGGCTGGAGATGTGCGATATGCAGCCGTGTGGCCAAAGACCCAGTGATATGGTGATACATTTCAATCTGATTGCTTTTAAATGGCTGACTGATGATTAGAAAAGTGGGAATTTGGAAAATTGCTGTGGTATAAGAGGAATAAAAGACTGTTGTTCTAGGAAGATAACCAGCTTCAGGGTGGTAACAGTGACTACGCTTCATCACACCACAGCGTTGACACTCTACAACACAGTTTTATAAAATTCATCATAAAACATATAGTCCACTGGGTTTTGTTGAAAATTTACAGCATCATCTAGCAAACTGTTCTCCAGTTCCCAGTCCTTTCTTTTCTGGTACATTCACGTTCGAAATTGTAATTTCTTTTGCCTTAATGTGGCACAGATCTGATTATTTCCAGACAGTCTTATCAAATCAAATCACTTTCACATGCGGTTGAGATCGGGGACACATCTGATATGTCCATGAGACATTAATGAGAACGCTCAGGAAATGAAAAAGGATGTAGGATGGTTCGGAAGATCGGTGCATTCGTTCACTACGAATGTGAACTCTCAAGATAGAAAGATCCGACCTGAGCGAAAAATCTTGCAATGTGAACGTAGCCTTTGTTCATCGTTTTTAGCTACATATGATATTAAATTAAACTAAACAACAAATAAATCTGTCAAGGGGTGTGGCCTCTTGACCTCAACACAAAGTCGTGATTAGTACACTTTAAAATAACAAGTAGCATTTAAAATGTAGCAGAAACCAGAGAAGAAAAAAATTAAACTTAAATATTTCCCCAAAGCATGATATAATAACAACAATAAAATAATGATTAAATATATAAAAGTATGATATATAAATATATAAAAGTATTATAATGATTACAGTAAGAAATAAATTTGTAAAAATAATTACAAAGAAATAAATAAAGTCTTGTGAGAGTGACTTTTCTTTTTCACACTGCAGCTCTGATTTTGTGAACCAAATATCCAAACATCTCCATCTCTGCTTTATTTTATAATTATGAGAAACAATCTAATCAGCGATGTCTCCATCTCTCTCGCCGTCTCTCTCGCCGTCTCTCTCTCAATCTCTCTCTCCGTCTCATTTGCGCCGCGTCTCGCCTCAGTCTGTGTTGTTTGTTCATTTGAATTAGATATTTGGGAAGCGATCAGTCCGACATGATGGAGCGGAGGCTTTGTTCGTTTGTGTGTGTTAATGATGAAGAGATGACAGATTGGACTGCAGTGGTGTGTGTGTGTGTGTGTGTGTGTGTGTGTGTGATTGTCTCACGCTCTTGCAGTCGTGGTTTAATGTTTGAAGTTAGAAATCCATTACTGATTAGAGGTTGAATTCCTCTCTCTGTTCATTTGACATGAATGTGTCTCCAAAAGTATAATTATGGATATTATTTTTTATGGACCGCTCTTTGAATGCTGTTTCATTTCATAAACTATTTAAACTTTAAATTTGCTGTAGGGTTTTAGATTAAAATAGATTAAGATAATGAAATGGCCTGATTTGACATGTTAGAAATTCTTTGGCAGTGTTCTGCCTTAAAAAAAAAAATAAAATTTAGCAGTTTTAGTCAGACAAAGCAAGACGTTGTGATGAGTTACTGGCCTTCAATAGGAGCAAATACAGTGAAGGAGGCGTGGCCTCTGTGCTTGTTAATCCTAGTGAATAGTGAAGGAGGCGTGGCCTCTGTGCTTGTTAATCCTAGTGAATAGTGAAGGAGGCGTGGCCTCTGTGCATATGAGTATTAGTGAATA
>JAKKZJ010000007.1:1218221-1238669 GCA_033441845.1 Pangasius mekongensis
GCGTGGCCTCTGTGCTTGTTAATCCTAGTGAATAGTGAAGGAGGCGTGGCCTCTGTGCATATGAGTATTAGTGAATAATGAAGGAGGCGTGGCCTCTGTGCATATGAGTATTAGTGAATAATGAAGGAGGCGTGGCCTCTGTGCTTGTTAATCCTAGTGAATAGTGAAGGAGGCGTGGCCTCTGTGCATATGAGTATTAGTGAATAGTGAAGGAGGCGTGGCCTCTGTGCCTGCCTATAAAACTGCTTTTTTGTTAATTAAAAGTTCATTAAAAAACCACATTTACAGCAGAATTTTAAAACTTTAATAATATAAACCACACACACACACACACACACACACACACACACACACACAAATGTGTGTGACTCTGAGATGTCTTTTGTCAGGTTTTATCCAATGTTTGCATTAGGTTTTTGTATGTTACAGTGTGTGTGTGTGTGTGTGTGTGTGTGTGTGTGTGTAAGAGGACTGGTTTTAAACAGAAAACAGCGAGGGTGTTTGAGTGTTGGCACTGAATTTGTGTATTTTGCCGACTGCTGGGTCTCGTCCTGCAGGCGGTCTTGCTTTAATCCCAGCGCGCTTTCATCAGGCGGGTTAACGTGAGATTAAAAAGGTTTCATTACTTTCTCTCGGCCACCCACCTCGATCCTGAGTAGTATTTTGTTCGGAAGGAGAAGTGGCACGTAGGCTTTTCATTTGTCCTTTTTTTAATTTGTTCTTTTATGGAGGTTGTTAGTGACTACTGTGCAAGAATATTTCCATTCACATGGATTCATTTAGTCGATGTTTTTATGGTTGATGTTTATCTACAACGTAAAAAAAAAGCCGGAGCTGGTGAAACTGTTAGAAACACATTCTGAATTATCACGACTGCCCTGCGACCAATTACTGATTTCCAGAACGTTCTGGAAACATTTGCTCTGGGTTCCTGAAACGTTCTGAGAGCAGATCTCGTTTTTTTTACTTCCTGTTTCATTTTCCAGGAAAGTTTTCTTTATGGAAATATAACATTCACATTTTGATCATGTTATGGTTCAGAAAATGTTCCCATTGCTTTACTTTTTTTTTTTTATTGTCTCCTATTTGAACAGTGAAATATTTTAAATATTCCGTCTGTACCTGGAATGATAGTTCATATATAAAACATTATGGGACTATTCCCAGAACATAAGTTTGTGGTTTAAAAAATACAAAAGACTAAATAACAACAAAAAAACATCAGTGCTAATTTGCTGCCAGCTGCTTAAAAGTTTGTGATAGCACACATTTAGCCTCACCCTTTAAGTGGCTTTAGCTGTAACACTGTTGCTAAGCAACTGGGAAATACAGACCCCAAGCCTATGCTAGCTAATACACAGACTAGCAATTTATCTAGCTGAGATGTTTCTTAGAGAACAAAAGAAAGGCAGAATGACACAAGTAATGAGTCAAAGATGTCAGAAATATCAACATTTACCTCAGATGTGTCAGTAAATTACTAAAAAAAAGCTTCTGTAGATTTATAATTTCACTGTTAGCATTGAATGCTAAATGAAATTCCACGATAAAATGATACAGTTTTGGCCTCTAAAAAGGTGAATAGCACAAGATTGAGCTGCACATGTGGAATCTTCTAGTGAACAAGTTGAACGTAGCATGGTTTTACCGATTCATATACTGATTTAATGGATGTATTAGCAAATAATGTGACACAAATAAGAGGAAATTATATATTCATGATATGGTCTTGGTAAGATAATGCTCACTAACTACATTTATTAGGAAATAAAGGGCAAAATCTAGGGATTTTAAAGTCATAATTAGCAGCTAGCTACCTACCTAGCTAGCGTAGCAAACATTTTTTAGCTAAAACTGTGGCTAAAATCTGATTAGCACATCAGTTTTGGACAGAATTGGCATTTCCTCTGTTTTGAGGAAAAATATGATAAATTTGTCCCAAATCTATTTAAATATCTTTAAGGGTTTTTTTTTTAACAAGGAGTTAATCATTTAAAATGTACTATTTCTAGCTTAGAGCAACTTAAACAGCTGGACAGGTCGGTTTTTATGATGTTTTAAGGACAGAGTGCCAAAACTTTCCCTCACACACACACACACACAGATGTCAGTGAGACAGTTTAGGATCAGCTATACGATCTGGTTTCCGGATGTTGTGGTGCGTTTTAAGAGCGCGTGTTAACGGATGAGTGTTGATGTGTGTAGCGCTAGTAAAGACCGTGTGTGTGTGTGTGTGTGTGTGTGTGTGTGTTTTAACCCGTGCTCCAGACTGTGCAGTATTGGATTTCTGTGCATGTGTTGACAGAGCAGTCGTCGATCTCCTGCACCTGCTCTCACGCCGCTTAACGTGAGACGCGACGGGCCGTAAACCTTTATTTTAGCTTTAAACCGTCGTGCTAGCTGTGTTTCAGGGCATGTTAGCTTCCTCGCTGCACGCACGAGCGGTCTGTCATGGCGTCTTCGTAGCGTAGACGACAAGCTAGGACCGGAAGCGTGTGAGTTCGAGTCATAGAACTGCCCGAGAATGACTGCGTTAATGTGCGCTTTTAACAGACATTTCAACAGATACGAGGAAAAGCTAAACTTGTACTCACTTGCTTGTGTGTGTGTGTGTGTGTGTGTGTGTGTGTGTGTGTGTGTGTGTGTGTGGTTGAGTGAGAATGTGATGCCTGACCTGCAGCCGCCGGGTGTCGTGAGGTTCACACACCCTGTCAGTCAAGCGCTCATTGATTTTAGCCCGGGCATGCTGAGATGCTGAGCGCTGGTGGTCCAGAGGCCTTTCGAGTTACAAAACACTAAAAATAATCTACTGATGACAAAATGTACAAAAAAATAAATAAATAAATAATAATAATAATAAAAATTACACGCACATACAATCGAGTCTGAAAGTCTGAGTCTGCTAATGAGAGCTGTTTTTATTTCATCAGTTAGTAACTGTTACTGTTACTGTTACGACCCAGAAGTGGATTATTTCACTATAACACTCGTATCATTTTCTCCGTTTAGAGTCACATGTAAATATATGCGTTACACATTTACGCTCCATTGCGTTATAACAGCGAATAATACGAAATAAGAAGAGGAAAAAACGCAGGTTGTCACGTCACTAAGAAACCGCAAAGTGTAAACTCCTCTGTCCTGAAGACGTCGGAAAACGACGTTGCAGCTTTACCTGCTACAAAGTGCTGACACTGGAGACTCCTTCCATAAATGTTAAAAACAAATAAACCTTAGCGTTTATACAGACTAATGGCAGGTAATGAGGTGTTACGTATGCTATATAACATGTAATGAATGGTATAAAATGGTCGTATGAGCAGATATGTGTTATTTTTTTAAATCCGTCAATGTGGCAGTACAAGTATTTTTTGTATGAGCTGTTACTATAGAAACGATAGCGTATTTTATTAACGTAAACCTGCGAATTGGATTACATCTGGACGTATGTATAACAATATACGTCTTTTTGTTTATTTTTGTGTGAAAACATTACAGTAAACAAGTAAGTTCAATGCGTCAGCTTTATTTGTTTGTGGGTTTTTTTTTAACAGAATCAAACACCGAAGTCACAATTTTAGATCTTATTTTAAAAATTAGGTTTTAGACCTGAATGTAAAACTTTAAATCGAGGCCTCGATGATACAGTGACAGCAAGTGAGCATTGAGAATGTGTGTGTGTGTGTGTGTGTGTGTGTGTGTGTGTGTGTGTGTGTGTGTGTGTGTGAATAAGGGAAGCATAAAACCAAAAGCAAAGAAAAAAATCTGCTTCACATATTGAGTCATTACAAAACGCCAACTTGCTCATAAAACCAAATTATTTTTTAATGGCATGAAAAATTCCCTTCTTGGATTGAGTTCTCTTTCCCTCCCTCCCTCTCTCTCTCTCTCTCTCTCTCTCTCTCTCTCTTTTCTTTCTCCCTCATATCCCTCCATCCTGTCCCTCTCTTCTAACTGTAATAAATATCATAAGGGCTGCTGTGGAATTTACAGCACCTGTAGTTACCAGCATCGTTTCCTAACCAGCAGCAGATGTGCGAGCGACTTGAAAGGAGGAGAAGAAAATCAGCGAGTGAGGAGCAGAAACGGTAAACGAGGGGTTCCATTTCACCCTTAAACATATGTGGGGATTGAAAGGCGCTCCATGGGTAAAAAAAAAAAAAAAAAAAAAAAAAAGAAGAAGGATTTTAGCACTTTAAAGTAGTAAAAAAAACCTAAAAGTGGGCCTTGTCTTGTTTCTCAGCCCTGGGAAGTGGGAATTTGTCAGATTGTTCGGTGATGTTTCAAATATCCGCTGGTTTAAGGAGTGTATCCTGGGGAGTCACCCTATTTGCTCATTTGATTAAGTGTTAGCTTAATGCCGTCTGCAGTAATGACTAGAAGTTTTGGCGCCCATTACCGACCAATTTTGGGTTTAGGAAGAAGAATGAAAATGATGTGGCTTCCAAAAAAAATAAAAAATGTTAAAAACCCAGTGTGTGTCCCCGCTCGTCTGAATTCGTGTTGATGTAACTGATCCTGTGGCTTCGCCTCCGATGGATATTAATGCGATTTTGATGCAGGGAGAGAAAAAGGAAATGAAAGATGAAGTGTTTTTACATGCACATAGCCTTAAGTCAAAAAAAAAATAAAAATTCTGCAAGTACCCAGAACTGCTTTTTTACTATATTTCATCAAAAAAAAAAACCTAAAGATTGTCACATTCACGGTGATCTTTATTATTCATGAACGATTCCTTTCCTTAAAACCGAAACAAATCAATATTTCAGCTTGTAATATCACACATCATAAATATGCAACGATTCATAACCGAGTCAGGAAACTGAGCCTCTGGCGAAAAAAAAAAAAAAAAAAAAAAATCAAAAAGAGAAGGGTTTTGAGTCTGACGCGTATTAAAAGATGATTTTGATGTAAGGGATAGAAGGAGGAAATGAAGGATGGAGGGATGAAGCATGTGCCTGTGATTCGGGAAATATGTAGAACTCCAGTGAGAAATAAGTGTTATTTTTTCTTTTTTTTTTTTCAAAGGAAAGCAAACAAATAAATAAAATGCAAACAATTACGATCAAATAATAAGCAGAAATTTTTTAAAAATGACAAATAATGCAAATAATTATGTCTTTATATGACTTTGCATTCTTTAGTTTTTGTAAATAAATATTTAATATTACAATTATAATGCAAACCCATAAATATCTCACATTTCTATGCATTTTTAGAATTTTATTTTCCTTACAATTATGTGATTTTTTTACTATAAATACCTTAATAAAGTCACAGACTTGTAAATAAATGCATGTGTGTGTGTGACGATCTGGTAAAAGGTCACAGTGTTAACAATATAAACGTAGCTCAGGTTAGCTTGTGTGCTAAATATGAGCTAGCTGTTTTTGAATGTTTAGCTAAACATGGTTTAGCTAAGTTTAAATTATTAACACTCCCCATATTAGCCATGTTAACTTTATTAAGTAAATGAAGTTAGCTAGCTAACCTGAATAGCGGTAACACTAGGCCTCGCTTTTCATTTTTGGTTTTGCTTCATAGCAACAGTAACCATGCATGGGCGGGGCTTAGGATCAGGCAATGGTGCGTGACTGGCGTAAGAGGTGCGGCTTTAGTATTTTTATGAATGAAGCACTTTGTGCAGCTTTTATGAGCTGAGCTAGAACAGAGTAGAAGGCGCACTTTGATGACATCACAGGACATTATCCAGACATGTGTTAGAATATTAATTATGGAAATCTGATAGCTAACAAATTGCCGTCTTACTGTATTGTTGCCAGACGTTTAGCATCACGACTCAATCAATCACTGTAAACCATTACACACTGCTGACATATGATATTAAAGGGATTTGTATCCTTTTTGTCTTTAATAAGATCTTTCAGTCTGTCGTTACACTGTGGACGTATCTGTACTTGCTCTTGTTCTCGCTCACACACACACACACACACACACACACACACACACACAGGCACGTGTGAGAGCTCTCTTTGTCTTTAACTGCTCGCGGGTTAATATTTAAACCGTGCGCTCGGTCGGAGGTCTGATGCACGGTCGAGGCACAATGGTAGCTCTGTGCGTCTGTGTTTATTCATCCTCAGCTTCCTCCCTTAATCAGAGACAGCGAGCGAGCGAGGGAGCGAGGGAGGGAGGGAGGGAAGGGGGTCCGGGGGAAAGTGGGTCAAGGAAAAGTCATGTTTGAGGTAATGCACTCGGGGGAACAGCCTCTGATCAACGCACGGCATTATTTAACCTGCTCAGATGAGGTCACCTCACGACACACACGCTTCCCTGCGACGAAAACGACTTCGGAAACACGGGTTTGTCTCCGGCGAGGAGATCACGAGTCCTGAGCATCATAACGTTTAAAACAAGGAATAAATCACCCCGTGTCGTGCCGTTACAGGAAAATAATCAGCGACGGAGTGGTGTGGTGAAACGGAGTTACTGTTCCGGTCATTTTCCTGTAACAGCATGTCCTGAAGCGTTTTATTCCTCTTATACCACAGCAATGTGCCACTGATTGCAATAACTGTTCAGAAGGTGCTGATTAGTTTTCTATAACAGCAGCTCTGACAGTAGTGCAGTTAGGGAAGGAGTCTCCAGTGTCAGTGCTTTGTAACGCACAAAGATAACGCCGTAACTGTAAGTTTTCCGACATCTTCAGGACAGAGTTTTCGCATTGTTTCGTTTTGTTTTGTTTTATAGCTGCTATAACATAAGTGAGAACAGGAAGTAATTTGTTTCATGGCTGTTTCACAGCATTAACTGTAACAATAAACAGATAAAAAGTATGCTGTGTGTCAGTCTTTAATAAATAACAGTTGTAATTGTTGGAAAATCGTTCCGGTATAAGCGGAATAAAACACCTTGGTGACGTGCTGTTAAAGGAAACAGTAACTCTGCTTCATCACACCGCCGTTTTTATGTTATGTTTTCTCTTCTCCTTTCTCTTCTCCCTCTCTCTCGCCCTCTCTCTCCATCACTCTCACCCCCTCACTCTCTCTCCCTCTCTCTCTCTCACTCACTCTCTCTCTCCATCACTCTCACTCCCTCTCTCTCTCTCACTCACTCTCTCCCTCCCTCTCTTCTCTCCATCTCTCTCTCTCCCTCTCTATCTCCCCCTCACTCCCTCTCTCCCCCCCTCTCTCCCTCTCTCTCTCCATCACTCTCTCTCTCCCCCCCTCTCTCTCTCCCTTTCTCTCTCCATCACTCTCTCTTTTCCTCTCTCTCCATCTCTCTCTCTCCCTCTCTCTCTCTCCATCAATCTCTCCCTCCCTCTCTTCTCTCCATCTCTCTCTCTCCCTCTCTATCTCCCCCTCACTCCCTCTCTCTCCATCTCTCTCTCTCCTTCTCTCTCTCCATCACCGTCTCTCTCCCCCCTCTCTCTCTCTCCATCACTCTCTCTCTCACTCCCTCTCTCTCTCCATCACCCTCTCTCTCTCCCCCTCTCTCTCTCTCTCTCCATCACTCTCTCTCTCACTCTCTGTGTGTGGCTGAATGTAAAACCAGATTTTTTCCTCTTTCCTCCTTTAATTATCCATCCCTAAGCTGAAATTCCACTCGCCGTGTTGCTGATTTCTCTAAAGGAATTATATCAGGAAATGTTTCTGCAAAGCCATATGTTCTTTCCTAATTGGCCGGTTGTGTGTTAAGGCTTGTTACGTCCCTCCGTCAGAAGCGTGTGTTAAAACTCCCAGTGCCAGGTTCAGAGCTCGTTAATCTTCATGCATTTCACAGATAACTGAAGTTCGACTTCAGTCTGTTTAAACGCAGGCTGTTATAACCGAGAGACATATTTTACGGGTTGTTTAGGGTTTGTGCGCTTGTTTTAAAGAATTAGTCGTGTTTCCGTCCAGCTGTTTCGTAAAGCTGATGTTTTGCTGAATGATCATTTTCGACATCTGATACTTTTTCACAAAAAGGCAAGAATTTATTTTTTATATTAATCCACAAATTACAGGCTAACATACTTTATATATATAATATATAAAAAATTATATCTAATATATATTCAGGTTTAATATGTGGACCATAAAGACATTAGCAGGGTTTTTATTTATTTATTTTTATTTATTTAAAAAATAAAGGCTGTTCACAAATTACAAATTTCACAGTAACAGTGGGACGACGAAGATTAATAATTCACTCTCAAATATTTTACAAATTTATAAACATTGCGAGAAATATGAACTTGCTCAACTCTGTATGCTGAATAAGCCGGCTCATAATTTAACTCTCACCAGCAGCAAACACTGGAATTAATAGAGAAAGAAAATCATTTATTAAGCAAATGATGTTTAATATTATATAAAAACATAAACATTACGTCTTAAATGAAGACGATGATGGACAGATGAACTTCTTATGGCAGGAGGAACTAGAGCAGATTTAAACTTCTGCATTCTGACTGAAGCATGAAGAGCAATCCTTGTTCTTGTTCTGACGTTCAGACCTTGCCGTAAACGTGTGGGGTCACCAGGAAGGAGATTGAGAAGCACAATCCTCCCTTTAAGGGTAAATATTGTTTAAAGCCACAGATCTGCAGGTCTGAATTGGTGAAATCTTGCAGGAAACGTGAAACCTCTTTGAGAACGAGCTGTCAATCAGCGGCCTGCACCCTGCTGGAACACGCTGAAAAGAGATGAAACAAAGCGTTGTGTCATTTCCAGCTTCTCCCGTGACAGGACATAAAAAGCGAAGCTGGCAGCGACAGCCAGCCCCCTGATCTGTTTATATAACTGGATACATAAAGTGTTTTGTCTTGCGGAGCAGGCAGGTTTTCAGCGCAACCTTACACCAGTCGCCCGCGGCCCCGCGTGTTTGGATAAGTTTCGCGCCGAATGTCTCGGGGGAACCGCAGAGATCTCAGAATGCCTGATGATTGTCTGCTCTCCGGGGCAGAACATACCGAGATCTGTGTGGGGGCGTTTGTGTTTCAGACGTGACACGTCTTTCACCCCTCGTCCCTGGTGTGCATCTGATCATGACACAACATGTAGACATTTAAAAAAAAACCTGCTGTTTTTTTTTTTTTGAAAGGAGGATTGTGATGACCCTGGTGCTTTTCTTCCCCAGTTTGAGGTCAAGCCGGTCGAATTTTTCCTCTTTTCTTTGTGCTCTCTCGAGAGCTGGAGCTCTTGCCCACGGCTGTCTGTAACTATCGAGGCAGACAGTAAATCATTACGTTATTGCTCTTGGCACGTTACAGACTCCTGGAACAGAATCCCGCATGAATCACTCTCTCACAGACTCGACTCACTGTCCACTCGCAAACACGGCCGGGCATCTGGCTCTGTCAGTGTAATGAGGCCAGTGAGTCACTATTGCCACTACGGAGTTCAGTCTTCTTGCATCTGGGACTGAAATGTGCCAATAATCTGACATACAGTATACAAGAAATAACAGCTACGAAGATTCATGATATCAGAAAATGGAATGAAGCAAAGAGACAAAGAATCTCGCTTTTACCTCGAGGTTTTGCAGGCTTGGTTTCATCACAAATAATAACTCATATGAGGCTCCAATCAAACAACTGTTGCTATGGTTACATCTCGGAGGGAGTTTTTTCTTTTAATTCGCCTAGTTCTTGTCGGTTTTAATACAAAAAAAAAACATTTTGGGGGGCTTTTTTCCCCCATTAAATCTGTATCGTTTCATTGAGCATTTGTTGCTGAGGACGAGTGAAATATTATTACAGAAGATAAAATTCGATCCCGTAGCACATTGTGGTGAAATTCAGAAGAAGAGTGCGACGTTTCCGCTATAATGTAATTAAGACCAGGAAGTAATTTGTTTCACAGATCTTCCAGAACATTAAATGTAACTATAAATGGATAAAAATAAATAAATAAATAACTGGACAGAATCTTAAATCATGATCATTCTAGTACAGATGACTCACTGTTGATTCACCGAATCCACCCTTTAGGTGAACGCTGAGAATCGACTCTCATTTAAGTCATTTTTTATTTAAATACATTAGTAAATATAAATCAAGATCATTTTTATTTTGTTGATTAGACAGTAGAGTAAGATTTCAGAAATTTCAGCCAAAGGGATCGACTCTTATTGTTGAAATGATTCCAGTGAGTTGATTCATTGTTCATGTGTCATTTGCAAACGATTCGGCTCTTTCAGGTGAACGCTGAGATTCGACTCGCGTACAGATATGAGTCATTTGCTTCCCTTTTATTTTTTTATTTTCAATTTTATTAGATTTTATTAAATTCAACCCAACATAATGTAATTTTGCTCATTAGAAGGTAGAGTAAGATTTCAGAAATTTCAGAAACGAAAGAGTCGACTCTTATTGTTCAGCTGATTCAGTTCATCTGGCTCACTGAAACGATTCGTGGTTCCCATCAACAGTGGCAAATAAGTGAAGAATGTATGACTCACATGATAGTTATGGAGTGCGGAGAGTCTTTCCATTGTTTTTTTTTTCTGAAAGAGGATTTTTTAGGACAGGAAGACCCCCCGCGTCCTGCGCAGACTGTTTTATGGCGTGTTATTGTAAGTGTTTTTGTGTCTGGAATCGACACATGCCAAAAATCTGGTATATAATATAATACACCAAGGGATTCAGGAATATCTCTGTTTCCATGGATCTTTGCATGATATTTATTTATTTATTTATTTATTTATTTATCTGTCTGTCTATCTATCTATCTATCTATTGATTGACTGCATAAACTACAGGGCGTCCCAAAAGTCTCCATACACAGGGGAGTGTGTTTGCCAGCACCACGTCGGTCGTGTCTTCGTCGGTGGATGTTCGTGGACGTTCACGTCTCGGTTTCCGCAGCACTTCCAGTCTTTTTGAATTTGTTAATCGTTTTGGCGACAGTGTGGTGTGTGACGTGCTCGATGTGTTTCCTGTAAAAGTCCATCGCAACCTTGCGACAGCTTCCAGATCCAGCCATGAGAATGATTTCAGTACATCCTTCTTTTGTCAAAGGCGTTCTTAAAGGCTTTCTGGAAAGAACATATATATATATATATATGTATATATATACAGTGCAAAAGTCTTGGCACCCTATGTTTTTTTAGTATAAGCTTTGTTATAGATGTTTATTTTCTGACTTCTACATTATTGATTCAGTACAAAAACATTTCAGACTCCAAACATTAGTTTTCCGGCACAGAATGAAACGTTACAGAAAAATGTTTGTGTGTCAGTAAAGAAAGCAGCAGATTCCATAAGAGACACTTTTCAGATAGAAACAGAATGAAGGCTGCTGGGTTTCGCTGCAGAAATAAGAAGCGAGTCGACAGTCAAAGTCTCCAGAAGAGCCGCGGCTGCTTCTGCAAGATGCTCAGTAACACTTCCAGCTCATTTCCTTATCAAACTGCACTTCAGAATACACTTTAATTTTAATTTTTACACCAAATACTGACTTTGTTTCATTTATTACTGTTTACTGCTCTTTATAGTGTTTTTGGACCTTTGGGACGCTCAGAATCAGAACCAGGATCACCTTTACTGCATTAGTGCAGGATGTGCAAAAGTGGGTCAGTGCAAGTGCCTACAGTTTAAAATATTGTATATTGTAATATATTGGTAATGTTGATATTTTAATATCCTGATTATTATTATTATTATTATTATTATTATTATTGTGGTCAGGAGTGGAGTTGAGAGCAGTGAACAGATCCGTGTGTCTGCTGGCAGTGTGATGGTGTCCAGGCTTCCCACAGTGTTTAATAGAGCTGTGTGTGTGTGTGTGTGTGTGTGTGTGTGTGTGTTGTTGAGGCGGTGTGAAAGGTGAAGTGAAATGTATCCCCTGGGTGGGCTCCGGGTGTGGGAAGTGTGTGAAAATCCTTTCAGCGCTGTCGCATTCCAACAGCTGCCTGTTCCCATCACACACTTCCCTCTGCCACACCACATGACACGCTCAGTACAGCGCAGTACAGCGTGACGCCCTTTAATTCGTTTAAAAAAAAAAACTTTCACATCAGCGCTGGACTCTTATATCAGCGAATTCTCTCCGGTCCAGCGTCTCCGTGTTCTGAAAAATGTGAATCCCGTTAACTGATTATTCCGAAACCATTTAGGCTTTATCCTCTGCCTCGGAACGCGCTCTGTGTGAGCGTCGTTAAAGTGCTTCGCTTGTCTTCCATAGTTTTAAAATCTAAAGTAAAACAGGAAATAAACATTAAAAGGGCGTAACTGTGTCTAAAGGCCATAAAGTGTACAGCAACATTAATCCCGATATTATTTATTCACTTCACAGAATTATTTTCCTTCTTTTCCTAAATATCTGGAATTTTCTGTTCAGGTTTCTCCGATTATTTTATTTTATTTTATTTATTTATTTTTGATCTGCCTACTTCAGGTTTTACGGCTTCAAGTAAGTTGATGTTGACCGACATTTCTACAAGCTAGATAGCTAACTAGCTAACATTGACTTGCAAAATTACTTCATACAATGCAAAAAAAAAAAAAAAAAAAACGCTGAGTGTATGCGTCATTAATCATTAGCTTTCCGATAGCTTAGCTTTCACTTGCTAAGTTAGATTTAACTTAGCGTTAGGCTAGGATTTATTTCCTAGCTTAGCTTTTGCTCGCTAAGCTGACCAGGCTTGAAGAGACCTTTCAAGCGTGACGCATGGAACAGATCGAGTGACATCCGCCTTATGTGATTGGTCAGGGTGGTGCTTTCAATATTAAGCAACATTAGCCCCGCCCACTTTACATCAAGTAGAAAAGTCTGTAATTATTAAAAACCTGTGTCTTGCTAGTTCAATATTGTTTACTGATGACAGCTGCTAATGTTGCTGCGTATCTATCTGATAGTTTTAGGATTTATTTACAGGTTGGAGGAATTCGACTGTATGACTTTGTGGCGCTTCATTAGGGCTCGGATCGAGAACTTAGTGCCGTGAGTCGGATCAGGATCGAACGGGATGCTAATGCTAAACCACTTCCTCATTTGTTGTGCTAAATGTAATGTAATGTCTCTGACCTTCACGTGTTACTCAGATATCAACAAAGATTTCTGCAGTGTGCTTCGTAAAGGATCGTTTTTTTACGGCTAATTGGATAATCAGTGTTAATTAAAAGGTCGTTAAGATTAGAGCGAGGTAAACATCGACGAGGATCATCGCTGAGACAGAAATCGCTACGGTAGCATGCTGTACTGTCCACGCCGCTAATTTTAGGTTATCGATTGCAGGAAATTATTTTTTATAAATCTTTTTTAACACCTCTCTATCTCACTGTGTGTGTGTGTGTGTGTGTGTGTGTGCAGGAGTTCAGGAGTCTCAGCATGAGAAGGTAGTGATGGTCAGCGGGGACGGAGTCGTCCACAGTCCCGGGTTTCCGCACACTTACCCACGCAGCACTGTGATCGCGTGGAGGCTCGTGGCAGCCAATGAGAACGCCAGGATTCAGCTGACCTTTGACCCCCGCTTCGGCCTGGAGGATCCTGAGGATGGCGTGTGCAAGTAAGTGAACACAATCACAGATTTTTTTTTTTTATTTAGAAAAGTTTTCTCTTGTCGCGTTTTAATATGTTCTTAATGTCACCTCGTCAACTTTCCCCCAGAGAAGTGACCACAATGAACCGATTTCTAAAAAATAATCAATTCTTACTTCCTTTTTAAAAAAAAAAAAAATTATTTATGTTTGTTTTAAATAAAAAGACTTCTTTCCTTAAAACGTGTGTAAATATTTGAAATTCCTCCCCCTTTATTTTTAACAATAAAACATGTAAATATTTGAAATTTGCTCCTCCCTCTTTTTTTTTACTGTTTTATGTATTTGCATATTTTCTAAAAATATAGTTTTTTAAAATAAATAGATAGATAGATAGATAGATAGATAGATAGATAGATAGATAGACTGCTGTTCTTTATGGGTTAAACCACATGCAAGTTGAAAATTAATCTATAACTGAAATTTTAAATCAGAAAAAAAAAACCTCAAGTGCAAAACTTTAAGGTTTAAATCCGATCTTAATTTTTATTGATATTTTTAACAATTTTTTTTTTGCAACTAGATTAACATTAACAAATAAACTTTGATTTATTTTTCCACTCAAAGCTTAATCTTTATCTTGTAGCTTTTAGTTTTGAATAGAGTCGAATATTAAGTGGTTTAAAACACACCTCTGTATTTTTTTATATGTACTTTGTCTGTTTGTTGCCATGGCGACGCATCCGGCGCATATCGACCCTGAGTCACCCGTGTCACTGCTGGGCATCTATTTAAGATTCAGCGCGCACACACACACACACACACACACACTCACACACACACACACACACACACACACACACACACACACTAGCCAGTCTGTCCACATTAAAGAGCCTTTTAATTACAGAGCAGCTCTCTCTGCTCCTCGGCTGCTGTTCATTTGGAGCCGGATGGAGTTTCTCTCTCGGAGCGATCGATGAAAGCGACCGTCTGCTTGCAGCATTTAAATTCACACAAGCTGTTTCTGTCATGCATCCACAGGTCTGGGGCGCTTATTGATTTGCAAGATTAGTCTGAGTCACGTCCAGAAGTCTGAGTGCGCTAACAAGAACAGTTTCCAGTTCATAACATCACAGCGATGTGCGAAAAAAACCCGAAGCACGTCCAGGGTACCTGCGGTGTGTTCGTTAATTCTTTGTTCTGAAATAAACAAAAGATTGATTCATTTTAGAGCTGAAATTAATAAACGAGCTTAAATTCCCTCTGAGTACCTGGTAGATCAGATGTAACCCGATGTAATGCTAATAACCATCATGACATCATGTTCTTTATAAAAAATGGTAAAAAGGTGACAGTAAGAGAGGACGACATGGCGCCTGAAAACAATCAGCAGGCTTTTCCAAAATTAACTTTCCTGGATCTGTTGATCCCATTGTTTTGTTTTGTTTTGTTTTAATCAAAACTTTTATGAAGACAGAAATCCAGAGTGCACATCTGTCAGGATAGCGCCAGAGAGGCAGTGAACTACATTACCCATCAGCCCCAGCATGTCACATGACTCACGTATGCTCACCTGTGTCTCGTGTCGCTGTGATTAGCACCACTGCATACAGTCCTGGTTTCTCAGCGATTGTCGTGATGCCCGTGATGTCTCGTGTGACACCGTGTCGCGCCTGTGTGTTCGCGCCGCTCCGCAGTTTGTGTGGTTCCTTGTTATGTGTTAACACTTTGTTTAATAAATAATCCGCACTTGTATCCGTTGCTCCGTGAGACGACAACATCTCTCTCTCTCTTCCAGGTCGACGCTGAAATGTCCTACAGTGGTGTTTGGTTTTAAATATTTCTCTTTATGAATGTTTGATTTCTAGACTTTGTGTCGTGAAACAAGTCAATATTTTAGTTTTGTAAAAATTATTTTATGAAAAAAATTCAAGAATTGGCTTTGTTAGTGTGTGCGGGAAAAGAATGAACACAACAAACACGGACCGTGAGCGCGTTATTCAGAAAGATTTCAGATTTGTTTTTTTTGGGTTTTTTTTAAACAGTGTAACTAACGAAGATGCAAAAATTCAAATGACTCCAATTTTGTATTTTTTGATTTACAATTATTGCTACTGGACTTTTGGATGCAAAGCATGCTGGGAAACTTGAGTCACATGGTTCAGGGTTCAGTAAAAGATGTGATGCGAAACTTTTCAATAAAATCAGCAGCTTTTTTTTTTTTTTTTGTTCTTCACGCTCAGGTTGTTTAACAGTAGATCAAGTGACGCGTGCATCAGTCCGAGAGCTGGAGCGAAGCCAGCTGGATCCACAGCACCTCCATCTGGCTCCACATCAAAACCACAGCATCCACATACTACACTACACACACACACACACACACACGCGCGCACACACACACACACACACACACACACACTACAGTGGTTTCCCAGTTGCTTAGTTACTAATAAACTGATTCAGATCTCTGAGGCGCTCATATATTTACACCCGAGTACAGAAATGCAATCAACATACAATCAACAACGGCACTGTTGAGTTCTGGATTCTGATTGGTCAGAAGGTGTTGTTTAATTTTCTATAAAAGCAGCTCTGACAGTAGCGCAGCTGCAAATCACAGGCACTCATTATTATAGTTTCTGTAGTAACAGCTCATTCACAGTAGACTTTTATGTAACATCGATGGAAGGAGTCTCCAGTGTCAGCGCTCTGTAACAGTCAGAGGTGAAGCTGGAACTTTAAGTTTTCCGAAATCTTCAGGACAGAGGAGTTTACGCTTCTTTGCGCTTTCTCGCTAACACACGTAACAAGCTGCGTTTTTTTTTTTTTGTCTGACTGTTTATAGCTGCTATAACGTAAGTGACAACAGGAACCTACTTGTTACAAGAACATTAAATGTAACTATAAACGGATAAAAAGTATGACATGTCACTCTTTAATAAATAGAGGAATTGTAATTGTTGGCAGTTTGCTGCGGTTTAAGAGGAATAAAACACTTTGGGACGTGCTGGGAAATTATAGGTGTGTGTGTGTGTGTGTGTGTGTGTGTGCTGAGTTTGTAGCAATTCTATTTGGAAATGCTGTCATCAGTCAGCAAGTGTTATCTATCACACATATTCTCTCTCTCTCTCTCTCTCTCTCTCTCTCTCTCTCTCACACACACACACACTCACACACAGTCCTCATGTTTTCATTTCATGATAGCTGTGTTGAAATATTCATGGCAGACTGATTGGGAGGATTAGAGATACGAACAGCGCAGATGCTTTTGCTTGCTTTTTTATTCATTCGCCCTGAAAATGAGACCAGCTGGATTTTATAAACAATTCAGAACAACTCACACACACTCACACACACACACACACACACACACACACGCACAGACATGATAATGAGGCTTGTCCCATCTTCCCTCAACTCCATCTGGATCTGAATCTAATAACTGATGCATGGAGTTGGTTAAAGATAACGTTCGAGTGATCAGCATTAATTGTGGATCTGATTCAGATGCTGGACGTCCTGCCTTGATAGTCCTTCAAGTGTGTTTCTACTGCACGTAAAACACAAGATCCAGCCCAAACAGGAGCAGGGTTCAGGAGTCCTAGCACATTTTCCTCCACATTTCCCGAGAGATGACTGAATGGGTCACCGTGACGACAGTATAAGCGACTGCATCATCATTACAGCGTTCGACAGCCTCATGGTCAAGTTCGTCGTGGACGCAGTGCTTGGCGTAACATTATCACTTTAACTTTAACTTTACCAGGCGTTCGGATCAAATAAAACCGAATGACTCATAAGGGTACAATAACGATGACTGAAAATATGACGCAAAGAAAACAACACTGGAAGGAGGTTATGGATTTTTCTCCACGAAAGGTCGTAATCATATCTGTATAAAGGGATTATAGGTATTCATGTTGATCTGTTTAAGCTGTAAAATCGTTATTATGGACATTTTCTATCCAAACTTTACAGTGAGGCTTAGTTATGAAGTGTAAAACGATCCAAGATTTTGTTTCACATGATGGTTAGACTGTAAATGAAGATCAAATTTACTCGCAGACACCAGCAGTGTCGGCAGATCTGTGGATTTTTTTCTGCAGTAATGACTTCAGTACTACACTGAAAACCCTAACAATTTGATTAGACTCAACTGATTGAGTAAACTTGCTCCCTCAACTGAATTGCGTAACGGAGTCTCCCAAAACTTGTATATTTAAGTTCACTTAACTTGGTGTTAATGTAGTGTACTTTATCGTTTACTGACCGTGAAGCGAACCAGTGAGAGCGCCGCATGCTAGCCGCTAGTCTTGCGTACTTAAATACAGCGTGTCCCAAAAGTCTCCACAAATAGGAGAAATTAACACTTTTTAGCAAAAAGAAGTTTCTTTGTAAACACATACGGAGTCGACGAGCGGAAGAGGTTCGCCTTTTGCAGTTATCTGCCAATCAGTGCATTAGTTCTCTTGTTGAACTCCTCACATGGCCAATCACATCAAAGAAAGACCAGAGCGAGCTATTTTACTGAATCATGATTCTGCGTTCATAACACTTGAAATGTTAAGTTGATGTATTTTGTAGGTAAATAGGTTTAAATAAGATTTATGGGTACAAAACATAACATTTTAAGTAATGTTTAGTTGTGATTACTTGATTGTTTAAGCAAAGACAGCATGAAGGTTTACAGTGAAAGCTCATTTAAAGGTTGCGACTCCATATGACTCCAAGAAGATGCCGATTGCTGCTGTGTTTATTCTGTAAAATCATTAGTATAGGTAGCTTAAGATAGCTTTCTATCCAGAATTTACAGTAAGGCTCAGTTTGTTTTGGTGATACAATGTTCACTTTTTGAGGCTTGAAATATCTAGACGAGGTTTACTGTGTAAAAGTCCTAAAATGATTTGTTTCATATGCTGTAACTTCAGCACTAAAAAAGCTCCATTAAATGTAATGACCCCATATGTCTAAAAGATGAATGAAGCTATTAATGTTGATTGCATTGACTGCACTGATGTTGAAAATCATTATTATAAAATGGGTCTGAAGTCGTGTTCAGAGCCACAGTTGAATCCTCAGTATACCGTATGCACACCTTTGATTTGAATCGTGTATCACGTGCTCGGGTTAAAGGTGCAGTTTGACCTGTTTACCTGTTTACCGAGTTAATTTTTTTGGCGAATGTTACTGATAATAAATTAATTCGTTTACTGAACATTGGTGTGTTTCATCATATTGTTTCTGGCTGTATTTTCTAAAGCAAGAAGCCACTCGAAGTCGTGCATTGCAGTGATTATATCATGAGTAAGACGTTTTTAAGAGCATGATAAGTGATATGATAAAATCACCGCCTCTCGTAGCCGAGTGCTTTATTTATTTTCTAATCGGGGTTTTGAGAAATTAAAGTAAAATTTTATGTGTATGTATGAGAAACGCGAGCAGAGCGATTCAGCACGAAATTCTCAGGAATTCTCTGAAACAGTGTTTTCAGAGAAAAGTGTGTGTCTCGTGGGTCTCTTACTAAATTCTCTTCTTAAAACCGTAAGAGTGACAACACGTCCAGGTCCAGGTGGTAATTAGCGTGTTTTGCGTTATCGATGCCCCGTGTGTCCAGCACGGTGTTTAGTTTGGAACGCGTCACTCTTTCACAGAGAGGCAGAGATGAGAAAAGCTTTCTCCCACACATGAGCTGTTAATCACTCAGCACTATACATTTACAGACGTTTTCTATCAAAACATTACAGTGAGGGTTAGTGCAGGTTACCCAACGTCCTCTTCTTCCCTGTCCTCTTGCTGAGGCTAATAATATCTAAGCAAGATTTATAAGTCCTAACGATGGCCCAGGATTTTGTTTTACATATTAAGCCGGATTTAGACTGTGTGATTTCAGCAGTCGTTAAAGATCATTACTCATTACACTGAACGAGATCCTAATAAAAGCTTGGCTTTTATTTAAACACAAACATTCCTCAAAGTGAGCTTGAGCTAATAAGGAGGTTTATCTGTCCGCTAGCATGTTTCGTTTTCATTTTGTCATCACCGCTAGCTGTCCTGTGAGTTTGCCGTCCTCCTATTGGTGGATTTTAGACGAGCTTCGCTGCTAGAACTTTCTCCTAATTGCACTTAATGCATTTGCAAATACATGTTTGTTGTGTACACGGTTTAAAATGAGTTTGGGCTGCTTTTATTGATCACTAGTTGGGGTTTGTTGCACAAACCTGGCACTTATAGACAACCAATGCAACTAAAGTCCAATACAAATCCAAGTAAAAAGAGGATTTTTAAACGAGCATTACGTTTGCATTTTGGAAAACTTTCAATGCTGCTTGCCTACGTTCAACTGTATATCCAGAGGCAGGAAGGATCAAAAATTTTTACTTGCTGATTTTTATAAAGCTGCTTTGTAACAATGTCTGTTGTTATAAGTTAAAGGTCGTGACCCTCGATTGCCCAAACCGATCTCTCTGGCAGCTAACGGAATCTGAGCTACTGCTGCTCTCCGTTCTGTACCTTTGACCTTGCGAAAGGACTGCGTTCTCACTTAAAAGGAGTGAAATCGCAGTCGGCGCTCGCCCGCCGTCTGATGCTTGAGATCTGCAACGTGTTAGCTGAGTGTAAATCAACGCTAAGCGCATGAGGAAATTAACCATCCGGTGTGTGTGCTTAACGTCTCAGCAAATGTCTGCTTTCAGCGTGATGTCTGTTGCTTTTACCGAACGCGGTTTCGAGTGCTAGCGTCAGGCCAGATCGAGGGTAAACACTCCTTTTAGAAAGCCAAGCATATGTGCTGACACACACACACACACACACACACACAGAGACACACACACACACACAGGGAGGGTTAGCATGCCTGTCTCATCCACTCAAATGATTAGTAGCAGGCCTTGGCACTGGCCACCGAAACCAAGCTTTACTGAGCACTGGAGAAGTATTGCTCACCGAGTCCGTGTGTGTGTGTGTGTGTGTGTGTGTGTGTGTGTGTGTGTGTGTGTGTGTGTGTGTGTGTGTGTGTGTGTGTG
>JAKKZJ010000007.1:1238769-1258769 GCA_033441845.1 Pangasius mekongensis
TATATATATATATATATATATATATATATATATATATATATATAAATAAATAAATACCACAGTGCTGTTGCATTCTGGATTCTGATTGGTCAAAAGGTAAGTATTGATTAATTTTCTATAACAGCAGTTCTGACAGGTTGCCATAGTAACAGCTCATTCACAGAGATTTGTACGGCGGATGCTCTGCGTAAACTGATTAAAAAAAACGTGAAATCGTCGATAGGGTGACGTTTTCTTGAAGGAGAAATGTGTTTATTTAACATTTATGGAAGGAGTCTCCAGTGTCAGAGGTAAAGCTTTAACTTTAAATTTTCGGACTTCTTCAGGACAGAGGAGTTTACGCTTCTTTGCAGTTTCTCGGTGACATGACGCATAGTATACTGTGTCGTGCCTTATTAAAAAAATAAAGATTCCTGTGGTATAAGAGACAGAAAACACTGTTGTAGGGAAATAATCACCTTCAGGGTGGTAGCAGTAACTCTGCTTTCATCACGTTATACTCTGTACTTATAAGGCACGGCTGTAATTAAAAATCTGCAGGATTTATTTGGAAGTCAATTCCCTTCATTTAAATGCTGGTTAATTACTTTTATGAATCTGTCGGGAAAACATGTGATGTGATTCGCCGTACCTGAGAGTGCTGATGTGCAGGAATGAGCTTCATTACGTCTGTAAATAACCGTGTCTCGCCGGAGTTTTGAGGACGCGCCGAGGCGAGGACAGGGTCTAGGGCGCCTCCTGAGGCTGGATATCTAGGTCACGGATATTGAATCTCCTTGATATCTTTTATTAAGCCTCCTCCAGTGGCTGTTTATGAACCGAGACGTAATGAGGAGCCTAAACAGCCGCGCTGAGAACTGAGAAGACGGTCAGCCCTTGTTTCAGCTAAAGTGGTTTTGTCTCATGGAGGCCATCAGAGAAATTATAGCTAAATAAAATATACGGGTGTAATTTCAACAAAGCTAATCTCTTGTTTTCCAGCCAGCAGTGAAATGTACACAATGCTCCTTTTACTCCAAATGAGGTCAATCAGCCAAGAAGTTTCTTTTTTTTTCCACTGAAGCTATGAGGCTAATGTAGCTAACAAGCACTGTAAATCTTGCTAACATGGTTCGCATAAATTCATGTAACACAGACTTCTGTATAAAAATCTTCTCGGTTTGCGCTTTCACAAAAGAAGCTCAACGATTTAAAAGACTTTGCAAATTATTCGTTGATTTTGACATTATATGAGAAGATTTTAAGCCGCAGAACCTGCATGCTATGCTAGCTATCTAACTAGCTATCTATGGCTAATGACAGTAATGAACAAATTGTTGTTGTTGTTGTTGTTGTTGTTGTTGTTATTATTTTATATCTGGACAGGAAATAAGGAAATGTTGATGAAAATCAAGACTCTGAATACACTGATAGTGAAATCCCACTCGCGCCAACCTGTGACAGATCCGAGCTAGTTCGCTAGGACGTTTTGGTAGTTTCTCAGCTATTTATAATTTTACACAGATTTTTGTTGTTGTTGTTGTTGTTGTTTGTAATGGCTTAAAATAACCTGGTCCTAGGGACTTAAATAAATTATAAAAAAAGGACTTTAATGTTTTCACTGCACTGAAACCCAATCAACCTTCGACAAATCCTAGATAGTTTGCTAGCATTTAACAGTAACTAGTCCGCTAGCTATTTAGGTTTTTACGTTTTTGGTATTTTTTCTGCTGTTTATTATTTCGCCCAGATGCATTCTGGGTAAAATGTATGGTTTAAAATCACATGTTCACAGGGACTTTAATGCTTTCAGTACGTCTCATCTGTGAGCAGCTGCTCCGAGCATTAGCGGTCTGTTTAGGTTCCATTTAAGCATTAGAGATTCTCTCTCCAAACCCTCACACACACACACACACACGCAGTGAAACAAAGAGGCATGTGGGCTGATAAGGGACAGAGACGTACACACACACACACACACACACACACGTGTTGCAGGTGGCGCCCATTTTTCAGCTGTGAGATGGTGATGTATTACTGCATTACTAATCAAAGCCAAAAACCCCATGACGCAGATTAATGCGCTATGAATCAAAGGACATCTTGCTTAAATGTAAAAATACGCTAAACCAAAAGGGAATGTGAGCACGGCTACGCTTTGTGACTGATGATCATGAAGTTTATTTAATGCTAGCTGGTTTGAATAAACAAGAAACAGCATTCATGGTTAATTAGCATTTTTTATAGATGGATCGTAACAAAATTAGATATTAAACTTTATTTCTATGGCCTGTGATGTGATTTCTATGGCCTGTGAATTAAACGTGATAAATTAAAACCATGTATTTGCATTTTCAGCTCATTTGGTGAGCAAAGACATTACCTAATATAACAATTATGTAATGTATAAAAAAAAAACTAAATTATTTCAAACTTAACATCCACGGGGATGAAAAACTTCACTGATATGAGTTGGATCTTCTATAATATATTGTAAAATAATTTTGTTAACTATATTAGATTTAAAAAAGTGTAACAATAATAAACTTTATTCAGTCTTCTAATCTTTATCATTTAAAGGAGGCGTGGCCTCTTTACCTGTCAGTCCACAGGAAAGAGGCGTGGCCTCTGACTGTCATAGTGAAGGAGGTGTGCCCTATGTCAGTTCCAGAGAAGGAGGCGTGGCCTCTGTACCTGTCCATACATTAAAGTGGGTGTGGCCTCCGTCCCTGTCAGTCCTAGTGAAAGAGGTGTGGCCTCTGTTTGTCAAAGTAAAGAAGGCATGTCCTCTGTTTCTGTCCATTACAGTGAAGGGGGCGTGGCCTCTGTCCATTCCAGAGAAGGAGGCGGAGCCTCTGTGCCTGTCAGTCCTAATAAAAAAGGTGTGGCCTCTTTGGCCTTTTCATTTAAGTGAAGGAGGTGTGGCCTATGAGTCTCAGTAAAGGATGTATCATCAAAATCATCAGAAAAAAAATGTTTGTGATTTCCAAGCCCTACAGCATCAGAACAAAAGTTACTATACAGGTTTTATTTTATTTCCCAAAATACAAACAATGTAAATGTACCGTAACACTGCAAAAAAGTGACATCTTAGCAAGGAAAAATATCTTGAATATAGTCTAAAAACCTATTTCTAGACTTTTTACTAATTTCAAACTATAAAATTTCTTATTCTATTGGTTGCTTTTTTCGAGAAAAAAATGCTTAAAATGAGAAAGAATTGGCTATCTGCCAATAGCAAGACTATTTCATATCTAAAAGTAGGTTTCATAATCTTCTATTTGTTTAATTGTAATCTTATAACAGGAAATACTAGCCAAATATGACTATTTTCAAGACATTTTCACTTGATAAGATGTCGTTTTTCGCAGTGAACTTATAGGCTGTTACGTTTCTTGGTTCTTCAACTAAAGGGACTTAAAACATGCCATTGACTGTCCCACTCTAGTCACAAGAACTGAAATGTAGACTTCCTCTGCTTGTACAAACAGTGGGTTTGGTCTGTTTATTCATCTCTTTCAGGTATGATTACGTGGAAGTGGAGGAACCTGATGGAGGTATGGTGCTGGGTCGGTGGTGTGGTTCTCAGTCTTCTCCCGGCCCTCAGACGTCCAAAGGGAACCAGATTCGCATTCGCTTCATTTCAGACGAGTACTTTCCCTCTGAGCCAGGCTTCAGCATCCACTACTCTGTCCTGCAGCAGGTAAACAGTTTACAACTTATTCTCCCTCTGTAATGCACTGGAAATGTGCAATTATCACTTATATAACAGGAGCTTGCTGGAGAGCCAAGGTCATTTTCCACATTGTGAGCAGTGTGAGATCGTGACTGAGAGTTTGTCCCTAGAACATAGCTCTTTGTATTTCTGTAAATTGGATGATACAAGACAGGACTGAGAAATGCTGCTATTTACGGGTGTAACTGAAGGCTTACCCAGAGGTAGCTAGGTTTTTTTTTCCAGCATAGCTCAGGAAAATGTCTTCCTATTGCTTTTTTCTATTATGGTTTCCTGTCCTTCAGGTGGTTAAATTGCCAGTAGGAGTAGATTGAATGACTGAAAGTATAGTTTAATGAGGAAATGCTTGAAAATGGTCTCTTATTGATCACCTACTTCCAGAACAAAAATAGCTTCTACAGCAAAAAACCTGGTGGATGGCTTGCTCAATATAGCCATCCTAATCATGCAGCAGATGAAAAAAAGGAGAAAAATAACTGACATGTGCAGTGGTCTCTATTAAAGTACAGAGCTTTTGCTCAATACCAAGGATTTGACAAATGAACTTGTGTTACAGGGAAGGATATTCTTGTTAAAAATTTGTGAGGATATGAAACAGGAGAACATTTCCATGAGAGTGTGACCTACATTTAAAATTGGTATCAAATGGAATAGGTAATGAAGCTGGCATTTCTTGCACTAAACCAAGAAATAGTCTATAGTTCCTCAGGGGTTCTTTGGGTGGTTAAAATGTTCCAGGTTCCTATAGGGATTCTACTTAGAAGGGGTTCTATTAGGGTTCTATTGTATATCAAACCCTTAACTCACCATTTAGTTAAAACTTATAAATATGAGTCAGATCCAGAGGTAGGTAATAAGACATAAGACATTTCTACCATCCACAATATACGTTGTGAGCAATGCTAGAAAACGATTAGTGATTTGAATGATACTTTTAGTTAATGTCTACCAAAATAAATTACTTTTTTATTTAAAAATGGGAAAAAAAGGTTAAAAACATATATCACCTGCAATACCTGCAATATTTCAGAAAAGCATACCATGATAAATTATATCATAATATCAATATTATATCATCATATTGCCAAGCCTTAGTCAGCTGATTTGCCAGTGCTGGATGCAACAAGTTAGCCAAGCTCCAACAAACACAGTACATCCTCGATATCTGGTGATATTTCGTGAAAACGTTTGCCCAGATCTTCATAGGCATCAACCTAGTTCTTAGATAATAAGATGGTCCTTAGGAGGTCATCAAGTTCTGGAGGGTCCAGGACAGTTCGGTGGTCTCTATGCTGAAATATGTGGCATGTTTCATACACTTTAGGACAGTTGGTATCAGTGGAAAGATACCAACATTGAAGTCATCAGAAAAAAAAAAAAAAAAAGCTTGGGACCACCCAGACTATTTCAACAAGGTCCAACATGAAGAACAAACCATCTAGCAGAGAGAAAAAGTAGGGCAAATGGAACATCAGTGTCCTTTATATGTGGCTGGAGTGTCTGGAAAACTTCAAAAATCCCATTGTGGTGTAATTCAAACCCAGCAGAATGCTCTGACAGAAATCGGTGAGATGAAACGACCACTTTGTGAATACTTGTCCCAGCACAGGAGGGCAAATTCCTCATGTCAAGGCATAGCAGTTTATCTCCATCTAAAGGACAAGACACACAACTTCAAGGACAATAAACACTGCATAAACACAAGTTATTCAGTTCCAAAGAGAGTATAAGAGGTCATCTGTGTAAATCTGGAACACACCGTGCCTGAACAAAGGCTGAAGACCTGATACACCACTTATTATCTACTACAATGGCATCATTCAGCTTTCCCCACCAGTTTACACCTCCAGGCCCTGAATGTCATGTGGTCTTACCAAGTGTCATGACATCAGCGGTGTGAATGACACTTGGTGGAATTTCCCAGCATTCAGTATGACTGATGAAGCTCAAATGAGTGGAGAAAGGGCTTTGAGATTATACAGTACACATCCAGACACTGTGAATTATTGCTCTCATTGTTTTTCTACCCTTAGAGCACAGGAAAGATGAGCCTGAGGAAAAAAATACTACTTTCTGTCACTCTACACTCTGTATTTACCTCAGTCTGTCTCTCTCTCTTTGTCTGTCAGTGTATACCCTCCTCTTCATCCTTGACTCTAATGTCTCTTTGTCCTGTGTTGTCTCCGATCTCATCCTTCCTTTTCCTCAACACAGACCACACACACATCCTGAACCTCCACACTCCATTACTTTCTCTAACAAAAGCTGTCAGCTCTGAGAGTGCTGTGTATTCCATCCTGTCACTCAGCTGTTTCTCTTGCTATTCGTCTGAGTAAACACATCTAATCACCCACAGCAAAACCAGCTCATCTGTGCAGCTAATGAGGTTTGGGGAAAAAAAAAAAAAACAATAAGGGATGTCAAATTTCAGAAGATGTAAGGTAAGAGTTCTCATTGCTAACACAAGGACATTTGAGAAATCCTCATTATCATAAAACTACTTTTAATGTCAGAAGCTAACTTGTTTAAAGGGCCGTGGTGAAGGGGCGTTGGATTCAGTGCACCACAGGACTACTCATAATAGTGGCACCCTTGCCGATCTGATCTAAAGGGAGAGGTCAGACAAAGAGCAAACCTTGAAAAAGACTCCCATGAAAGGTACAAAAAAGACTAAGTGTACCCTTCATGGATTTGGGTTACTGGGACTCAACCCCTGGAGCCAGGACAAGGAGTGGTATTCTGCAGTCGAGCATTTGATCCCAGGTCCTCCCACATAACCCGGTCAGGTTCAGACCAAAATGGAGATGTGGAGATCTTGTATATGCAATATCATTTGGGTCTTGACCCTTGAAAATCCTTATTCATGATCTCTGGGTAGCGAGCGAAAGTACAAGCTTGAGCAAGTTCAAGCTGTGGAAAGTAGGGTTCATTTGCAGGGTTGCTGGGTTTCCTGTCCATGACAGAATGAGGAGCTTGACAAGAGAGCCTGACTTGACTGGAGAGCCTCAGAGTAGAGCCACTGCTTCTGCAAAATAAGAAGAGCCATTTGAGTTGCTTTGGGCACCAACCCAGGACCTGCTGGAGAGATTATATCACTCAGGTCTGGGGATCCACATGGAAGAGCTTGAATCTGTGGCTGGGAATTGAAAAATCTGGGATGACCTTGTCAGCTTGCTGCTACCACGGCCTTACAAGAGGAAAACGAATGAATAAAATATATTGGCCCAAAGACATGCCACCAGACATTGTCCTTAAAAACAGGTCAGGAAGATCTCACACATGTGTCTTCCATCTGTTTAAAGTCTGAGAAGGAGAGGGATTGGATTGGTTCTCGTAAATAGATAATAGTGGTAGTATTAGATAATGCTAAATAAGGAGGTGCAAGGAGAAGTCCTGCATATGCGGGTTTCCACCAGTGAACTGTAAATGATCTGGCCTTTTAAAAGTCTAGCTTTTAGTTAAACATTTACATGAGAGGATGGAACGAATAGAAAAGGCTGATATACAATTTGCCCATGGGCAAATATTTTAGAGAAGCTCTGAAAGCTTTTGACTACCCAAAGTGGGCCTTTGTTTAAACATCAACAACAGGAACAGATGAAGAATTTGAGAGAAAAATAACAGAGTGAACTGATCAACATTGTTATCCCTGGTGTGGCAGGACTGCCTGGGAAACTTAAAGGATCAGACACCAAAACGCAAGCCTTCGGAAAGGTTAATCATGTTTTTGTTTTTTTGGTGCAAAAGAAAACCAAGGATTGGAAACCACAGTCATGACAGTTACAACAGTTACATAACATAACAGTTAAAACCATATTCCTCAGCCACAGTACCACTCTAAACCCATGAGACTGCCCTGCTCATGCGTGCAACAACCACGGTTATAATAAGATACCATAAAGCCCCATATAAAACATCTGCTAACCATAATTACCATGATGTACCACCAGAGTATGTAAGAAAGAAATCACACAGTGTGGTGCTGTTATAGTAAAACAATCAAAGGCAGGGTGGTGTGATAAATATCTAGAAACGTCGTTATAGAAACGATAACGCATTAGAACGAGTGCATTAATATAAACCTGTGATCTGCAGCTGCACTACTCTAAGAGCTGCCGTTATAGAAAATGAATCAACATGTGTGCTCTGTGGTATAAACTATAATAAATAAACACAAGAAACTGAAGAAAGGTGTTCTTTTTTATTAACAAGAGGAGCTAAGGAAGTGAAACTGTAAAAAAAAAAAATCAGGTCTAAAGAGAGAGGGAGGCTCTGATAAACCACTTATGATTAACCTGCACAGTATTCATGCTGCATTAGTCTGCTCTTTCCGTTTAAGTGGAGTGTTTTACCTCGGAGAGAAAAGCTCATCCACCATGAATGTGTCGCACTCTCTGGCTAATTACGGTGCAGTGAGGTGTATAATCCTAGCCAAAATGACCTTCTGACCTCACCAACAATAATAGGTGGGAAGATTTTCCAGGCTGCAGTCATAACTCCTGCTTGTGAGAGTGTCGCTTTCCATTTCCGACTCGGCCGTGCTTCAGTTTCCTCCCGGGTTTCGCATGGCACATTTAGGGAGGATTATTCCCCTGAAATGATTTAATAGACCCACTCACCTTTGATGTCTGATTCCTGTCAGAACTTTACGAGTCCCCTGTCTTTCTCTGTCTTGCTTGTTTACAGATGTGTTCGAGCGTGTCTTGACACTTTTATGCACTGGCAAGAGCTACTCTCACTCTATACTGAACAAAGTCATCCTTTATCTTCCTTTCAGTGATTTAGTAGTGATTCAGGCGGTGATCGCAGGATAAAACAGACAGGATATATGTCTAAAGCCCTATTCGGATGGGAGTAGTTTTACACAGGGAGGTGTGGTAATGTAATCAGTAGTGGAGTACCTCTGTCATTTTAGTCCTGGCAGAATCTGTCATGTCAGTAATTTTTATGGACTGCAAGTGTTTCCATCTAGAAAGATTTTTGCTATTTTTTTTACCTTCTTTAAAATGACCAGTAGAAATAACCTGACAACGATTTGACATGTTGGTACTTTTTTGTACTTTTTCTTCAGTACCATGAAGCACTTAAAATGCAGAACAATAAAATCTAGATGTTTAAAAGGACGTCAGAGAAGTTTCGGATGAGCTGCTGAGCTCCCAAGTACAGCCTACATACGTGTAACGGTCATGTGACACACCCTCTAAAACAAGCGCTTATAATAAAGGACAACTACGCCTACATTGGGATTATTACAGGCTTCCAGCAACTTTACTCAACAGAGAAATGCCTGGAAGACTATTCCCATCAGAACAGAACTTATTAGATGTCTGAACAATGAAGGTTTCACAGATTCGTCTATCCCTCTAAAATGACGTATCCCAAGTTATTTCTAACTTCTATCCTGATTGATGAAGGAAAAAATAATATTTGAACAGCTTTGCCATGAAGAACAGTTATGCAACTTCTGAAGATGAGGTTTATGCAACCAGTCCTCTCAGGTCTAAAAGTGTTGTGTTTTTTCTTCAAGCTTTCTTGTCCTTTGCACGTGGGATAGGAGGTGTGTTTTGGCCCACAGTTCTCCCATCGCAGAAGGTGTGGCTGACTGATGGAGCTCTATTTATAGAGCGTGGAGGAGGATGGAGAGCGGGAACCTACAATTCTGCTGCCCCTCCAGACCTGACTCACAGCACTCCTGCATTTCCTTTGGCGCCTTCTCTCAAAATCCATTTAGCATCCAGCTGGATCGTGGTCAGAATTCCATCTAAGGGGATTTGTCTGTATAGTGTTTAAAGTGTTTCGTGTCAGGGATGAGCATGTGGTGCATGATACAATGTTGGTCTGGTTCCTGGCACTCGCATTGCTACTGACTTAGACTCCATGTCCTGCCATTGTGTGTTCCCAGAACCACGTACCCACTTCACCCAAGCCCAGATTCCTGCAGCTATTAGCATGTGTCATCACTTTGGGAAAGTTTTTGGAACAGATTTTGCTTTTGCTGTTGCCGTGCTTAAGACAAATTGTGATGAGGCAACTTTAGCTGGTTTCCTTTCAGAGAAGTTTTCAGAGAAATTTAGCTGCAAATACACCCTTTTACAGAACATGTTTACCTCTTTACAAATTGCCTAGCTCACTCTAATGCTGAAGGATTAATCAGTGCAATGTTTTTTCTACTAATCTCAACCGTAATTTATTGAAATTTTAGGAAGAGGGATATATTTAAAGGGTCCTCATGCATATAAATTCATAAGGATAGCCATGAACCAACTAGTCAACTGCATCTCAACAATATGTCAACTGATGTTTATCTACACGTACACGTGAGTCGATAATCTATAGACAATCTATTAACCTTAACTTCCATAAATCATTGTCATGTTGTTAGAGATTTGCCACGAACCTGTCACCTGATGGTCCATAAATGTTTAGCGGCTGGTTTGTGCCTAAAGTCTCTAAAGTGGACTATCTAAAAGTGTTACCAACTCAAGTAAAGCGTACTTATCCATACTCAACCCAATGTGTCAGAAGTTCTGGTTGTTAAATCAAATTTTGACTGTTGTTATCAAGCCATTTTTTTTAAAAGTTATTTTTGGCAAGAACATAATGCAGTTTATAAAGTTTCTAATGTAGACATGTGCTTTAAGTGCAGCATTTGGGAGCAAGCCACTCCTATTATTAACCTCTGTTTGGTTGTTAGTTGAATGCTCATGAGATTCGTAAATGGTAACCACACTTTACACCCTGGTCTGATGCCAGATTAAACTATCTAAATACATTTTTAATTAATTAATGCCTTTATTGGTAGCTTGAAATTCAACTGGGTTCTTACAAACAGTATACTGTATACTATAGACCAAACATAAAGGTGGGCGGTGCTTCCAGGTAGGTAACTAAAGTCTAAATAACGACAAAACATTGATGATAATCATGAATAAAAGCTTTAATTTGCTGGTATATAATATGTATTGTATTGCGTGTTCTCTAACAATTTATTTTCTCTAACATTCTTTCATTTTTCTATTACATTATGGCATGTTGATTTATAGACGTGACTCATATCCGTTTTGAGTCTGCTGACTGATAGAGTGTTCAGCTGTTTCATAGTTTTTTGACCAGACCTTGAATAGACTTCCAGAGCTATTTCATGACTCCCATGGCCATCCGGCCCAGACATGCTTCCTGTCAGGGTAACCCATGACAAAGCTTGAGGTGGTAACTTTCATTCTATCTGACTTCCTTTCTGAGAAGTGTTTGGCTGCTAAAATTGCAATGTGTTTGTTAGGGTCTGCGGTAAGGCGTGTGTTTACTTCATCAAAAATTGCCTGATGCCAATGAGATGAATCAGTTTTCGGATTCATTGAACTTCACCACTGAAACTATTCCTACAAGATAGCTTGTGAAAAATTGTAATGAATTGTAGGATGAATGAATTGCCTACTGACCTCAAGTACCAAAGTATTTATGAATACCAATGCTAACCTAGTATAAGTGTAGGTCTTGTAATATTGTTGTCATGCTTATGACAAAGTGCGACGAGGCAACGTTCGGTCTAGCTGGTTTCCTTTCTGAGAAGTGTTTGGCTGCAAAATTGCAGTGTGTTTATTGATGTCTTTCCTTTGCACTGAGTAACTTTGTCAAAAATAGCCTAGCTCACAGTGATGCCAAAGTGGATCTGTGATTGTGAAGCCATGTTGTCGTTGAACAACCACTAGCCCTACTGATTTTAAGCACCAAAACGTTTTACCAATACTGTTGCTAAATTGGCATAATTGCAGGTCTTGTAATACTGCTTTATAGAAGGTATGATTCTTGCCAAAGTAAAGACCAAGCAGCTCATTTGTCACTGCTTCTGGGTGTACAAGCAGTAGCACAGAATGACATACATACAGCTTGTTATTCCATGTCATATCTGTCTACATTACGCCAGTAGCACTTTCTACTGAAAGTTCCCTTAACTCTTCAAAGCTTTTCATCAACTTAAAATAACTTGTAAGGATGTTACTGAACATCTGTAGTTAAACTCTTAAAAATAAAATCAGTGGTTCTTTGGATGGTCCAATTTTCTGAAAGGGAATGCCTCTGCTTTAGGTGTCTCCGTAGAACCTTTAAGGGGCTCCTCTTTAGGGTTCTAGATGGATAAGTCCAGGGTACATCAAATCACCATTTACTAGCATACATAAACTTTACCAAGACACTAAGTAAAAGAAAAGCACACCTGTAACAGGTATTCTATGTTCTTGGTAGCTAAAACACTGTTGTAGGGCTATTTATGGAACCTTAACGGCTCCCCCAGAGGGACGTGCCAAAGAACCTTTAGGGTTGTGGATGGACAAGTCCATGGTTCATCAAGTCAACTATTGCCAACATACATGAACTTTTCCATGGAAATCCACGTTACAATATGTGGCACATTTGCGGTCCCTGGAGTTTGGGAAAAATTTGACAGGAAATTAAATTATAATCCAAATGTAACTGGATAAAGGAAGGACATTTTCAGAGACTTACTGGTGATCAGAGGATTATAGGTATCAGCAGGATCTCAATGAGATGGTTGTATCTGTTGTTGTTTATTGAAGAAGTTTGGAGTGGTCTACTTCAGGCCATGCCCTTCAGAACATCAAGAATCCTGGTTAAGAATTTGCTGAATGCTGTTTGTAAAGGGAAAGGGTATGGTGAGGGAAAGGTTAGCATTCAAAGAAGGTACTTCTCCAAGTTACAAACAACAGTGTTCGTTTATGTCTAATTTTGTACCTTAATGATGTTTCTCTACAATTATGTTCCTCTAACTGGATGTAGAAAAAAACAAACCCCTAAGGGTACCTTCTCAACAAAATTACTCTTGATTGTTGGAGATCATCTTGAATACCCAGTTCCTCTTCACTGAGACTCAGTTTTCTGTTAAAACAGCAGAGCTCTGTTTCTCTGTGGTCAGCCTCATCGGCTAAACACACTCCACCTAAATAAGCAATCATTCACTTTCACCACTTCCACCAGGAGCAGAGGAAAAACCAGCCTCAGCCATAAAAACCCCAGGAAAAGCCTCTGGAAAACAGTAAAGGTTTGAGTGAAGAGCCCATTAAAATAGCACCTAGCTCTGCAAACAGGGAACATTCAGATCTCAAGAGAGGGGGGTGGAAAAGCTGCTGTTAGCAATGAGGAGGACAGGCTTGAGATGTCAAATCTCTTATATGAATATAATAAAAATTGTGGAAGAGTAGAGACCTGCACACTGGGTTTGTTGCTCCCAAGTGATGGTTTAATAATGGCTGAAAGGTTTCAACATTCTTTAGTTTTTCAGGGAAACAACTAGGAACAGATCTGCACTGATTCATTTGGTTAGTCAAGCTAGTTAAAGTCTATATATATAGCAGGTCCATGTACAGACATGACATGACTGCTGGAAAGTGAGATTGAGGCCAGATCTCAGACATCACTCAAAAGATCTAGACACTTGCGGTGACCTTTCTGGACTCCAATGAGCCCATGGGTTCTTTATCATCCTTCCAGATTGGTAGATGTTAAGTGATAGAAGACTCTTCGCTCACAGGTGGGAACTACTTGACAAATTGGGAGAGAAAATCACCACAGAAACTGGCCACGTGTTCATCGGGGAGTTTGTAAAGTCTGTGGGGACTGCATTATAACAAGCAATAAAATGTTAATAAACATGGAATTAATTTACATTTGTGAATATTTTCCTTGGATGATACATCATGGATGCATTCCTTGCTCTCATTCCATGAACAGAATTATTGGGTTGTCCTTGCCAAGAGGCAAATGTGTTGGATTTCCTTCAAATTAGACCAAAGTTACCGTCAATATTTCCTAAGCAAGTCCTTGGGGACACAAGACAATCCAGATTTTTGCTCTCTCTAAGCAAATGAACCATGTACCACCATGTTCCATGTATTTTCTGGTCTTGGTTGCTGAATCACTTTTGTATGGCCCTCTGTAGAACAATTAAAGGCTCTC
Organism: Pangasius mekongensis; assembly: GCA_033441845.1. Lineage (NCBI taxonomy): Eukaryota > Metazoa > Chordata > Actinopteri > Siluriformes > Pangasiidae > Pangasius > Pangasius mekongensis. Next base: position 1,252,454 of record JAKKZJ010000007.1, read on the forward strand.
CCTGAGATACAAACCAAAGTACCTTTAGGGTTCTACACAGACAAGCCAACATTTGCCAACACAGATGGACAATAAACTAAGCAAAAGAAAGTACACTCGTACCAGGAATTCCATGTTGGTTACTCAAACTCTCTGTTGGGCTCTCCATAACCTCCAGATGGACAAAGCAAGGAATATTTAGGATTCTAGATGGATCTGTCCAGGATACATAAACTTTTCCAAGAAAATCAATATTTTTGCAGAAGAAAGTGTATCTGTACGTAGTATTCCATGTTCCATGTTGGTTGCTCAGACATTCAGTTGTAGAGCTCCTCATAGACCCATAAAGGGCTTCTACAGAGCGGAAAGAACCTTTAGGGTTCTAGATGGATCAGTCCAAGCCCCTGGCTTGTTCAGTAGGGATCTAACTCTACATCCAGGTTCCTCTAATGCTTTGTGACAATGTCTACTAGTAAAATAAAATAAAATAAAAATTAAATTGAATTAAATTGACTATTAAAGGTCGCTATATGATTATTTTTTATGCTGAACTGCTTTTCTGACCACAACGACTCAACTTGCCTTCACACTAAAACTCGTCTCGCCCAGACTCCCCGACGTCTGTTTGTTTATTTACATCCAATCACACGTCTCTGGTGGAGTTCTTTGCTCGGATGCTTGACTCACTCTGAGTAACTGAGGCTGTGTCAGGTCTGTTAAGCCCTTTTTTTTTTCCCCCACACACAGATGCAACCGATTTGAAACACCTTGTTGTCAGAGCTACACAACACAGTGGGATCCATTATTTCATTCTGGGGTTTATACCTCATGAGATCAATTCATCAGCTCTGACCTTGTGCATGACGTCAAAGGGATTTAGTAGAAGGCAGAGGAATAACATCACGTTAACTCCTTTAAAGGGGGGTAAATATTTTCTGGGTTGCTATGCATGAGGCTGTCAGAGCATATGGCTTGTAAGAATTAGAAAACGGCTACAGTGAACGTGTTGGATTACAGTGTGTCTATATGGAAATTTCAGTTTATCGCTTACTGTAGAATTTACGGCCTAACAGAGCACATTACGCCTTTCGACATTCCTAATAAGCAAGACGACTTTAATTACATCTATCTACCATAACATTCATTGCTCCCAGTTTTAAAGCTGTATGTAGCACTGCGTTAATGCTGTGTTATGACTTTACCTTATTACGAATAGATTCTTGTGACCGATTCGTGCAGAGGAAACTTGGTTTTGGCCGAGATTTCCCCAGAAAGCCCTCTAATATGATATACGTCTCAGCAGGAGACGTCTTGAACGAGACTTCACATGTTCATTATGTGACAGAAGGGAAGAGCGTCACACATTCACGAGTTGTTAATGGTTTCCATTCCACATTATTCATGACTGCAAGATCTTTGCAAGAGAGGAAAAAGAGACAGAGAGAAGGAGAGAACTGGGAGGTGAGGGATATTTAGAAGCAGAGGAAAAAGGACTGAGAACAAATCCTTTATCTAAAGTTTATTTTTTTTTTAAAGATCCACTTAAATAACCTAACAAAGAAGTGACATTTCCATTCACACATGTTCATATGTGAAGAACAGACTTATGATGTACAATGCAAGTAAAGACTTTTTGTTCAATTAAATCCGCTGAATATTTGCAATCAGTATTCATGATTTCAGTATTAAGCATAATAAGATATTATAATTTTAGTCATTAGTTTGCACTCGTGATCTATAGAACAGTGTAATGTACGGTGCTGTGGGTTTTGTTCACACTTTATTCGGGTGACTTTGAAAGTATGATGAAATTATGTTAAAATCATGCGCCGTGATTTCCCATCTTGAATAATGATCCATTATCTGCTATGCTGTTTTCTACTCAACCTTCAACCGTCCTTGTTCTGAAAATAACGAGCCATCATGGTGGAATAGTCTTGTGTCTTGTGTCTTTTGATTCGAAGTGCCCTCATTCAGTCACACTGACCCCATTCACAGCTCTCCTTTATATCACGAGCATCCTTTATCAGCAGCCATGACGTCTATTACACGGCTGTAACCATGCCAACAAGCCTTCCACGGGCTTCCTGCGCTTACAGTGAAGAAATAGCTTTTCAAATGAGAAGGAATTTATCATTGATAAATTTCCTTTTTGACATCAAAATTATTTGCAAACAATAAAATTCCTATTATGGAAAATTCCAATGGAATTTGCTGGTGAATTCCATTGGATATCCATAGGATGTGGGGTTTTAAAGGGAGTATAATATACATCATTGGGTTACACATTGAAATATAGTCTAATTCTTTTGGGTTCCAACTGTGTTTTAATGGGTTTTCCATTGAAATATGGTTCTTCAGAGTTCTTTAGGGTTCCTGTTGAATGTTTATGAGGTACACATTTAAATTTGGTCTAATTCTTTAGGGTTCTTGTTAGATTTTTATGGTTATACATCAAACTATGGTCTAATTCTATAGTGTTCTTGTGGAACGTCTATTGAAATATGGTTCTGTAGAGTTCTACTGGGTCCCTGGTGGATTTTGAAAGTTGGTCTATAATTCCAAACAGCTCCTATTTTATTTGAATTCTTTATCCTTTGAAATATGGTCAAATTCTATATACTGTTCATATTGGACTTTTATGGGTTATCTATTAAACAGTGTTCCTGCTGGTCTAATTGAAATATGGTCTAATTCTTTAGGGTTCCAATTGTATTTAAATGGCTTATCCATGGAAATATGGTTCTGTAGAGTTCTGTAGGGTTCCTGTTAGATTTTTATGGGTTACCCATTGAAATATGATCTAGTTCTATAGTGTATAGTGGACTTTAATGGGATACTCACTGAAATATGGATTTATAGAGTTCTGTAGAATTTCTATGGGTTATTCACTGATATTATAGATATTATGTAGAGTTCTGTAGGGTCCTTGCTAGACTTTTTTACATTGAAATACATCAATTGAAAAATGGTCTAATTCTGTAGAGAGTCTGTTTCATGTTTATGGGCTACCCATTGAAATATGGTATATTTCCCTAGAATTATACTATATTTCCTGTTGGATTTCTATGGGTTACCCAATGAAATAGGATCTAATTCTACAGGGTTCTTGTGGAGTTTTATGGGATACTCATTGAAACATTTGAAAATGAACATACTCCTGATGTAACATGTGCTTGGTGAATAAACCTGACCCGAGATGTTTACTGTCTGATTTGCGTAGAAGCCGGCCGCGCCCGCCGTCATGCCCACGGCTCTGCACAGCGTGGAGGCTCTGAGTGAAGCCGTGGCTGAATTCGGCACGGTGGAGGAGGTCCTGAAATACCTGGAGCCTGATCGCTGGCAGCTCGACCTGGAGGAGCTTTACAAGCCCACATGGCACGTCCTGGGCAAGTCCTTCTTCCACCAGAAAAAAAACAGAGGTAGGAATAATCCAGAGGTTGATCATGAATGTTTCTTCATGAGACAAATTGGGAGCTTTCAGAAGAATTTTGATACACGAGGTCCTGACTGTTTACTGTCCATTACGTATTTATTATGGTGGTTAAAAATAGGACATTTGAGGGGTCAGTCCTTTAGACCTTTAGACCTTTTAGTTGTCGTAGATACTCTGAAGCTTGAACGTGGAGTGTATTATGTATTCATTAGATTAGGATGCTAACGTTATAACTTTAATCTAGAATTAATCATTTCGATTTTTGAAAAGTAGGGCAATCAAAGAATAACCTGAAGGTGGCATGAATTCAGAAAAAAACACTGTTCTTAACGTTTTCCCTACAAAACAACGTATCTTTAGCTAATGCTGATGCGTTGTTTCTTAAATAACGTTACTCGAAATTTAAAGATCCCTTCGATTTTAAACAAACAACCAAACAAACAAATAACACTTTGTACTTACTGGCTGAAAGCAGTAGGATCGAGCATGTGCTACAAAAAAAAAAGAAAAAAAGAATTAAGCAAATTGTAATGGTGCATTAATACGAATATTAAGACGAATTTTAATTTCATAAAAGAATCGCTAAAACAGCAAAACACCGGATTCGTTCCAGTTTTGAATAACAAATTCCTGAGTAATAAGGATCAGCTGAGGGAAGTAGTTGATTTACTGTTCTTGATTCTTGACTCTAGACTTTTTGGATCTTGCTGTGTCTCAGGCCAATAATAAAAGCTGAAGTAAACAGCTGTATAAAGTCTGTGTGTGTGTGTGTGTGTGTGTGTGTGTGTGTGTGTGTGTGTGTGTGTTAAGGCGTGGTGGATCTGAACCTGCTCCGGGAGGAGGTCCGGCTGTACAGCTGCACTCCTCGTAATTATTCGGTGTCCCTGCGTGAGGAGTTGAAGAGGACGGACGTGATTTTCTGGCCCAGCTGCCTGCTGGTGAAGCGATGTGGCGGAAACTGTGCCTGCTGCTCGAACAACTGCTACGACTGTCAGTGCACTCCCTCCAAAGTGACCAAAAAATACCACGAGGTACAGTACAGACTCCACCGAGCTCTCGGTTCCCACTTTCCCAAAAGCGCTGCTGGGATGATGGCATCTTAAACATGGACATCAGTGTGGAAAATAGTTCATTAGTAATTAATTACTGTACATATATATGTTACTGTTAATTGCAACACAATGCAGCATAAAAGCAAGAAACGGCACTGAAATACAGCAAGCTTTAGTAAAATGATAATGTACAGATTTAAGAAGCCATAAATTCACATAAAGAAAGAGTTTTTTTTATTTCCATAAAACGTTTATATGTTTCCGGAAAATGTTTACACGTTTCCAAAAAGCTGTTACTGGAAAATGATTATATCTCTCCGGAAAATTGTTACGATTCTGGAAAGTTGTTATATGGTCTTTATTCGAACGCTTCAAACCTCAGATGCGTTTCATCGGTAGGGAAAATACAGGGATGTTGTTATTCTATTTGAAAAACACCCACAATACGGGTCAGTCTCAATATTTCAGTGTGTTAGTTTGTAATCGCGTGCTGGCTCACAGCATGCACAAAGCTGAGAAGACAGAACATACTTCTTTTACGCCAGCGTTTTTTTCCCTGCACTTAAACTTTTATTATTCAGTGATTTTCATTCTCACAGATGGAAATGTAATTATTTTACAAAATGTCATTTCTCCCCCATTCTTAGGACTCTAACTGCTCTTTATCCTCATCTTCACTTTCCAAACTCAGAGACTTTAATGTTCTGAATTTTCATCTGATTTCATCATATTTTCATCTTATTTTTCACCCCGATATTTACACCACAAGCTGCGTTTTTTTTTTTTTTTGCCTTATTAACTTCAAAGAGAGAGAAAAAAGACATGCTGGATTGGGAACGATGGTTTATAGCTGCTACGGCGAAAGTGAGAGCAGGAACTAACGTGTTTCGTGGACGTTCCACAACATTAAATGTAACTTTAAATGGATAAAAATCATGACGTGTCATTTATTAATAAATTAAAGCTTGTAATTGTTGGAAGTTGATGAGGAATAAAGAGTATGAGAGGATTTTCCTATAACAGTCACGTTTTATTTACTTAGTAAATCATGAGACATTTCATCATTTCATCAGTAAATCATTTCATATAATGTTGGTTTTCCAAAAAAAAATCGACTTCGCTGTTATTGGGTTCGAACTCACAGTGTCTCATTTCTGTCTCTTGGCGTGGATGAAGGTCCTGATGCTGAAATTCAGACCAGGTCGAGGCTCGCTGAAGTCGTTGACGGACGTGGCGCTGGAGCATCACGAGGAGTGCAACTGCGAGTGCAAGAACGACTGAATGAGGAGCTTCAATGAAGAAATATTTATTCGATGGACTTTCTTGTACTACGATGTTCAAGCTAATAAAACGGAGAGATAAACATGTTTTATGTGGACTTGGCTCCAGTGTCGGTCATCTCACAGATCTGTGGAAAAAAAACTTCTCCTTGGTCCAGCTGAAATATTGGGCAGGATGATGGATCATTTAACGTTTTCAATATGGACAAAAAGATTTTTTGTTTTTTTTTTAAATGATCTTTGCTTCTAATTACGCTCCAGAAAAGGACGTGAGCATTTTGTTTTCTGTTTTTACCTTCTGACGTCCTTCATCCTTCTCCAAACCTCACTGGATTTTTTTTAGGACGCTTTTGAGATCGTGAACCTCTTTCACGGGAGGTCGCTGTGGACCAGAGGAGAACCTCCGACTTTTACTGAACCGACTTTTTTAATTCAAGAGAGAAGAAAGGAGGACAGAGAGAGACTGTTTACGTCTTCTTTACGTTACATTTGGCTCCATATGAAAGGTGTAAATGTCGCTTGGCATTGTCTTGAAATGGAGGCTAGGAGAACGTTCAGGGAAAGAAAAG
>JAKKZJ010000007.1:1263769-1283722 GCA_033441845.1 Pangasius mekongensis
CGTTTTTAGATATTATCGTTTAACAACAAAAACGCAGGTTTTCTTTTTCAGCACAAACGCAGCTTTAAATCTATTTTATTTATTTATTTATTTTTGTTGTAAACTCTGCAGCCACCAGAAAAGAAAAAAACAAACAAACAGACGTCTTTTAACGGGTTCTGTGTGGGTTTTTATTTCCTGTGAGTTGTTCTCGGGTGCTTTGATGATGATGGATATACAGAGTAAATAATTAACAAAAAGTTTAAATCAAGTTTAAATCAAGTGAAACCTGAAATAAAAGGAAAAAAAGGAAAAAAAAGTTTTTTGTTCGGTAAAATCAAAGTTTGGAAAAATTCATCTGCACTGAATTGTAATAAAGCAACTCCTTGTACACGTCACGTGATCGTACAGGAAGGAGAACCTGCTAATGACCAGAAGACCTTTAGCCAATCAGGTCCACACACACACACACACACACACACACACACACACACACTCACTCAATACATACACACAATGAATACACACACACACACACACACACACACACACTCAATACATACACACACACACACACACACACTCAATACACACACACACACACACTCACTCAATACATACACACACACACACACACACACACTCAATACATACACACAATGAATACACACACACACACACTAAGTGAATATATACACAATGAATACATACACATACATACACACACACACACACACACACTCAATACATATACACAATGAATACAGACACAGACAAACACACAAATATTAAAAAGATGAAGCACACATACACACACACACACACACATAAACACACAAACATTAGAAAGAGGACGTACACATACAGAACCATGAACACACACACACACACACACACACACACTCAATGAATACATACACACACACACACACACACACACTCAATGAATACACAGACACACAAACACACAAATATTAAAAAGATGAAGCACACACATACACACACACACACACACACACACACTCAGTGAATACATACACACAGCCACATACTTCACAACGTTCTCACTCAAGCACAGCGCTCGAGTATGTAATAAAATCGGAAGACTTTCCGTCTCCTGCTGACCGTAACACTTTCCCCGCCATCACCACACCTGAAACAGGAAGTCACATGACAAGTCGAACCAATCAGTGCGCAGCTCTGAGAGCGGAGAGCTTAAACACAACGCCGTGGTTCGGTGGAAGGAAACCCCAGACCGGGGATGGGGTCAGTTCTCGGGCTTGAACGCAGCTTTCTCACTCCATCAAATGGGAAAAAACCCCACAAAAGTCTAAAAACGACCTTAAGGACACGACCCGCGCTGAGGGATGAGTTTATTGTGGGTTCGTTAAAGGCTCCTTTATCACTGATAATAATTCTGAAAATAAATTAGACATAATCGAGTATGTTGTTCTTGCTGGTGATGTCACAGCACCTAAAACTTCCTAAAACCGTAATGTTGGATGAGAAGAAAATTAAATGCCTGAGACCGAATTCCCAAACTCATAACACTTTCCTGGCAAACATCATATTTCTACACGAACACAATACGGCGAGGTTTGTTACTTACATGCTGGACGTGAATTATTTTTCGAAACACTGCCACAAGCACGTCGCGTAGTCACACATGCTAATGCTAATCAATGCTAATGCATGCTATTAAACCGCATGCTGTTGATCTCACACGTATTGAACGTGAAGAACGAATCACTGGATGTATAATTAATTTAAGAGCGCGCTGTAAAAGGATACGCATCAGACAGCTTCCCCGTGATTCACGACTCCATTTCTTTCTGTTCAAACTCTATATTTCACGCTAACGCCGCCTCTCTGCTTTCCACGAGGAGTCCATTTTATGTCAGTCCCCCGCTGCGAGGCGAACGAGGGAAAAATTACGGTGTTGGCGACGGCTCTGTGAAACGATTTCTCCGAGAGCTCCATCACCGTTGTCTGTAATTGAAAGTGCATATGGACGTTTGACCGGCTCGCTCTCTGCTCGTTAATTACAGGACGCTTGCACAGTGGGTTTCCAGGAAGTGGCGGCGGTTACGGAGAAAAAAAACGAAGCGATCGGGAACGCTTGAGAGAGGGGTATTAATCTCTGGAGATGGGTTTTTTTTGTGCTGCTGACTGCTACTGAGCATTACTGCTAATGTCAAGCTCAGGCAGAAAGCGATCCTGAGCTCGGTTGTACATCGGCTCATGGAAATAACAGCTAAATATTTAATATTTATACCACAGCGCTGTTAAAGTCTGGATTCTGATTGGTCAAAAGGTGTTTGGGATTTATTTTCTCTAGCAGCAGCTCTGACAGTAGTGCAGGTTTATATTAATGAGCTCGTTCTAATATGTTATTGTTTCTATAGCAACAGCTCATTCACAGGGACTTGCACACAACATTTATGGAAGGAGTCTCCAGTGTCAGGAGTAAAGCTGTAAGAGGACAGAGGAGTTTACGCTTCTTTGCGGTTCCTCAGTACATCTGAGGTTTATTTGTGTCATTAATCTTATTCAAGAGAGATAAAAAGAGAGGCTGGTGAGGGAACGACTGTTTATAGCTGCTATAACGTAAGTGAGAAAGGGAATCGTTAACTATAAACGGATAAAAGAATACAACGTGTCTTTCTTTAATAAATTAAATATTGTAATTGCTGTGGTGTAAGAGGAATAAAACACTTGGGAAGATCGGCTTTCGGTTCAGATTTACGCATCTTTCATGCTACTCTTTTATGATACAGATGTCATGATAGCGACGAATACGGTGCAGAACTACACTACCCATCAGCCCCAGCACATCACATGACCAAGTCACATGCTTCACTGATCACCTGTTTCCTGTTGCACCTAATTAGTGTCGCTATTTAAGTTCTTTGCTGCCTCCCAATTCCCCTCCTATCTGTCCTAAACAGTTAGAATTATCGTGTCGCGAATCGCAGCGTGCTGAAACGAGGAGGTTCCCGGACGGTCGACTGTTTCCGGTAGATTTTCGAAACGTGGATCCGTGAACACTTTTTCAGCTAATATTACCCACAACTCCTTGGGGGAGGAGTTTTGTGACGGTTTGCTTCACCGAATTCAAGTACGTGTTTTAGAGCGGTGTAAATGAAACGTGGAAAAATAAATCAAGGGAATAGTAAATGAAATTATATAGCATACATTTCATAAAGAATAATGAACGAAGAGAAGCTGAAACGCAGCGAGGAGTTTGCTTAAGGTGACAGCATGAGTAACCAGGCAACAACGCTCTCTTCCGTTACGTGTTCGTTATCCTGTCCCAGTGCTTGCGTACTGTTTCACTACACTCTCGAAAGTGAGTATTTTTTTCCCTCACGAAAAGAGCACATACCTTTAGTGCATAGTGTAAGTAGACGAGTTGAGACGCAGCACCTGAGTCTGTGCGTCTCGTTGTCTAGCGCTTGCTCTTGTTGAATGTTACTCCATGGTGTGTTCATGTTCTTGCAGATCTAGCGCTCGTTTGTTTCGTTTCATGTTCATAGTCTTTGTTTTTGTGTGTTTCACAATAAAAACTCCGATCTGCACTTGCATCCGCTCCGCTGCTGATCCCTGACAGCAAATTCCTTAATTAATGAGAATTAATTCTTAAAGACCGTGAAGAAGAAGCAGAAGACAAAGAAGAAAAACGACCCGAGGCTTCAGAGGTCATCTACACTCGGTAATTGATGTTGAATATTTATATTGGATGCTCACACACACACACACACACACACACACACACACATTTTGCCTTTCTTTTCCCTCAGACCACTGAACACATTCTGAAAGTTCCTCTTGTTCTCACAGCTCTAAATTAAATCTCACACGTTCTCATAAATGAATAAAACACTATGTGTGAGATTAATGTGTTGCCTTTTTTTTTCCTCCTTAAGGGAAATTTCCTCTCTTGCACCTTCGCTCGGGCCATGACGTCGGGATTTCCCCCATCCGATATCCCAGAATGCCCTGCAGCGACACCTTTGCGCCGCTATTCTATTTTCGCTCAACGACGTAAAAAAAAACAACTGAGACACAAAACCGGCTTTATTCAGTAACAGAGCAGCGGGTCGGAACCTTTTCCTCCTCACACGCATCCACGGCCAATTTGGAACGTAAATATCATTGAATGATGTTCTTAAAACACACGGACGAAGCAGGAATTAATGATTTCTTTATGTATGAGTCGAAGTCAAAGTCTCAAAGTCAACAGCTCATAAATAGCGTAGCGTGTGAAAATAATAAACAGAGCTGAAGGCTGAAATAAACGTGGTTTGGGTGTTTTATTATTATTCTTTTCGTTGTGATTCTCCGGCACTCTGTGAACTCAAGGACGAAAATCCGGGCTGCTTTTCTTCCTCCTAATTTCATTTAACAGCACTATGTGGAGAACTCCAAAGAGCATATCTAAAGGAGAGCTTTTCCTGACTTTGGAGCCTGCGCTGAAACGGACCTCTGTACGATCCGAAATCTGAATTTGGTGAAAAGGTCAGAGGAGAGAACCGGGAGTGGTTCTGCTCTTCTTTTTTTCCCTGCGCCATTAATTTAGAGAGAATTCTGCAGTTTCTCACGTTCGTGACAAAGCGATGAATCAGACCACCCACTCCTACACCACGGTGTGTTTTACTGCGCGACGTCTAAACCGCTTTGAGCTGCTGTTGTGGATTTAGCTCAGAATTTAGCTATTTATCTCCACTAATCTATAGCTAACATAAATATCTAGCTAGCTATACAGTTAGGTATGTATACAATTATAATTCAATTTAATTTTATTTGTGTAGCACTTTTAACTTTATTGTCACAAAGCAGCTTTACAGAAATAAATACATTCAGGATATAAATTTTAAATTTATAAATTTATCCCTAATGAGTGAGCCAGAGGTGACGGTGGTGAGGGAAAAACTCCCTGAGACATCATAAAGAAGAAACCTTGAGAGGAACCAGACTCAGAAGGGACCCCGTCCTCATCTGGGTGACACCCGATAGTGCGATTATAAATCACTCCCTTCTATAACCGTGTACTACAGAGTCGACAAGTGTGACTGTGTAACCAGGAAATTCCTTATAGTTTTCATGTTAAGTCTGTTTTGTTGACGTTATCAACTGTTCACTGATGGAGACTCCAGTGCAAAACTGATCGTATCAATTGCAGTCCAAAGCCGTCTTCATGGTTTTTAAGTGGAAGCATCCACAAGAATCTCACAGATCTTTAGTCTGTCCATGTGGAGCCATCCTCAGCAACAGCAAGTGATTTCCTAATAAGATATATAAATATATATGAGACACTCTGATATGACGGTGTGTCAGCTGTGTCAGCTCTGTGCAATGTTTGTTCCCGCCCACAATGCCACTGTAACCAATCAGACCACAGTAATAACAATAATAATAAGAAGAAGAGGAAGAAATCTCTAAAACCTGTGCTGGCATTATGGCGTAACCCAGGACAATAAAAATCGTTGTATGTAATGAAATTCTAACAGCTAAAATAGTACTACACCATTTCAACTAAAACATTATTTATTTATAAAACGTTATAAAATGTATTTATTTATTTCTCTTTCGATAAGCGGTGAAGTAAAAGCCGTGCTCACACAGCTCCCATCAGCCCCTCGTCTCTCTCCGGCTTTCTTCTTTGACCCCTGATTGAACAGAGGGTCATCGACCACATGTAAGTCCTTCCACATTACCGCTTTGCCGTCCCAGAATGCACCATTCCTGTCTTTCCTCAGGGCCTCTAATTCACATAAGTGATGTGGTCTCTTAAAAATAAAAATCAGAAGGGGAGAAAAAAAAGGAGCGGCAGTGAGCAGGGGCGGAAAAACAACAGCCGGGGTCACTTTACTCTTTAATGGTCAAAGGCTTACAAATTTAGGAAACCGCTGATGCTTAACACCGTGGAAGTTTCCGCCCTTTTCCCTGCGCCGGCATTCGGAAAGTTTCAGCGAGGCGTCTGTGCTGATCAGGAGCACACACACACACACACACACACACACACACACACACACAGAGGGCATTCAGCACCCAACGCCGGCCTAATCTCAACCAAATGTGTGTTTGCGTTGGCACTGAGCCTGACACACTCATTACTGTGTGTGTGTGTGTGTGTGTGTGTGTGTGTGTGTGTGTGTGTGTGTGTGTGTGTGTGTGTGTGTGTGTGTGTGATGCTGGTGGTCTGGGAAAACTCCGGAGAGGAAGTAAATCTCACGGCAGACCTTCGGTTTAGTGTCATCTTTTCTGGATCAGGTTATTACACACAGACAGTGTGTGAAGTGTGAAAGCTCAGAGATTGTGTGTGTGTGTGTGTGTGTGTGTGTGTGTGTGTGTGTGTGTGTGTGTGTGTCACTGAAAGCAAACCCTTATTTTTATTTATGACAACTTTCTAAAATAAAATACAATTTAAAACATCACTGATGTAAAATTTGTTTAAAAAGTTACAAAAAAAACCCTTTTAAATAAAATTGCTATATATTATTTTGAATTTATTACATATTTTGTGCCTTTTGTGTTAATCTTGTTAATTTTGTGTTAATTCATCTAATTCTTAATCAATCAAACATATAAATACATAAATACAATAGTAAACAAATACAGCTAGCTAAATATAACTGTTTAAAATGTGTAATATCTGTATAATATTCTCCAAATTCTAAAAAGGACAATCTAATCTAATAATAATAATAATAATAATAATAATAATAATAATAATAATATTGGATTGTACAGAGATGCCAAAGATGTAAGTGATGAATTGGGAAACTTGCGTACACTCGGTTCACACTCAGACTCGGTTCACACTCGGACTCGGTTCACACTCGGACTCGATATGGAATTGGATCGCAGCCCAAAACCAAATAAATAAAAATTTAAAGTAATCTAAAGTAATAAGACTTTTTTAGACGCTCGTCCAAAATATCCATCACTTTGTATTTGAAATATTTTTTTCTTAATCTGTGGTGAATAACAGCAGTCTGAATTGTTTATGAGACAAAACCAACCTGCAAATGAGAGGAAAAATATCAGATTACTGTTGAGTCAAAATAAAAAAAAAAACTTTAAAAATCTGTACATAATTGCAGCTGGAATTTACTCAGGGGACAAGAGTGAAAACGTACAGAGTAACAGAGCAGCATGTAAAATAAATCCTGCGTTATTCTGATATTTTGTTTGAAAAACGCAACAAATTTCCAGCTTATTAGTTACCAGATCACACTTCAGCACAGGTTGTGTTTTATTAATGAATTTTAAGACTTTTCCTTGAGCTTGGGGAGATTAACAATCAGACATCTGTGTGTGTGTGTGTGTGTGTGTAAGATTGATGGCTTTAACATTTACGAGCATCACTAATGTTCATGACTCTCCGTTTTTGACTCATCAGCACATTTTGGGTGTGTTTTCCATCCTCGACTCGGTCATCGCTTTGCATCATAACACGCAACGTTTTCAAGCCTCGTCCATGAAAGCGGCATTTTGTGCCGAGGCAGAGACGTGTTTTTGTTTAGCTGAGATTCTCAGTCATGGATGAAGGCCAGTGTACTGCCCAGGTCCACCCTTTCTCTCTCTCTCTCTCTCTCTCTCTCTCTCTCTCTCTCTCTGGGGAGTGTGTACAGGGTGGGACGTGCTTGACTTCACTAAAATGGCCTCAGTCCAAGCCAAACGTCCCGGAGCCTCGAGGGCAGGGCGCCGCTTCGGGATGCCACGGATCTAAATCACCGGTTCGCTGCATGCTAAGAGGTCATAAAGTCTCACAAAGCCTCTTTGAATTGGTTTGAGCGCGAGCTGATGTGTGCCTCCAAGTATCCGTCAGTCTCGCCCTCTCCGAGCGGAAGAGCATCTGCGTCCTTTCATGTCCGCGTCTCCATCCCAACTGAAATACTCACTCTTTATCAACACGAGGATTTTTTTCTCCACGTCCCCTTTGATCGCGGATCAGAAAACTCACCGAGGTGGGAAACTTTGATGGGTTTTACAGATTGGATTTTCAAAATAGTTTTGTGTGTGACATAAGTTCAGCGTGACATCACGAGAGTGAGACGATCCCTCGCCTTGAACCTGAAAAGTGTCTTTGAAGTCCGATTCGGATTTACGGGATCAAACACATCCGTATAAAAAGCGGAACTCACTTACAAACCACAGACTAAGTGTTTAAAAAAGAAAGTTATCCAACATCCATCAATCTTTCACTTCAGTAGACTTCTTTTAAGCTTCTCTGTGTGGTGCTTTGTGTTGTGTTGAGATTTTTTAATCAGGTGATGAGTCAGTATTTATAATGTTGCAGAGCTGAAGAAGGACATCACAGCACCAGCCTCATCATCCTGCCTTTGTGCAAAAACACACCAGGAAAAAAAAAGGGCATTAAAAGAGGTTTACATCTTTGTTTCATCACATCTTGGTTTAACTATTCCTTATGCTTTTGGCTCCCAAATGCCACATTTGTCTACGGTTTTCGCCACATCATCAACAGATCACAGGTCTGAATCCTGTCAGTGCCGCAGCTGCAGGAGGCTGAGACTGCAGCAGCACATAATTGCTACTCTCGGAAAGAGAAAGACAGCTGTGTGTCTTAGGCAGTTAGAGCCGTCCTTCCCAGACGCTCCGTAATGCTCCACCAGCAGCATTTTTATACAAATCTCATACAGTCACATATATATAAGAAAGTGGATCTCATATGATCATAAAGAAGCTAGAATACACACTCACTACGGCGCTGGTTACTCCAAACACACAAGAAACTCGGGGACTAACGCTGCATTCATGACGCCTTGTAAGTGCTACTCGCGTCAAGTCATAATAAAGACGTTTCTCACCTCGGTACATGTGACATGCCAAGTTGTCTTTTGTTTGTTCTGCTGAGACTCTGTAACAATGGCATAGAAATAAACCCTGCAAATCGAATGGTTGCTTTTCTAACATGTCCAATGCGACCTGACATCAGGGGAAAGACGTGTAGTGTTCAAACAATCGTTCTAAGTGACTCAGCCGTCTGCTTTGACCTTTCCAAAACCACAGAGTCCCTGAAGTGCTGAAAAAGGCAATATGTCAGGTCAGCTTCGACAAGAAGGCGAGGCTAAATGGCACATATTCATTCAGAGAGAGTGAAAATGGCCTAATTTCAGCAGGATTTATAGAGACTGCCGTGAGCAATGCCGACAGAACCGGGAGAATTTCCGGAAAAAATGGATGAACAGAGCGGTGCTGAATATGATCGCAGGTCATTATGTCTGAAACGAGATCATTTCCTGTGATAGACTCGCTAATGTCACTGGGGGAAGTGAATATGGACATTAATAAGGCACATTTTTTCCTAATCGACATTTTTTTCTCCATCACAAAATCATTATGGTTATTGGTCAGAAACTGAGGACCTGTCAATGTCCCGAGATTAAAGATGACATCATCTCACTGCCAAACAATCAACTCAAATTAGTCACATGACAGTCATTTGAAAAAACAAAAAAGTTATTAGTGAACACAATATAAAATGATTAGTCTGAGGAAGCAGCGAATCAGAGCTTCATTACTAGCGCATAGATTTTATTCTTTTTAAAAATGGCTAAATATTGCGTAACGTGTTGTCTTGCTGTTAAAACAAGCTAGCTAGCTTAACATTAAAAAGTGTGTTGTGCTAAAACACAAACAACTAGTAAGCTAATAGTGCCATAATAATAAAACGTTATAGTAAAGTTATAGCATATAGTATTTATATTAGTTCATAACATTGTCTTAAGTATGCATTAAAAAAAAAAAAGTTAGAAGTGGTAATTAGAAATTCACCTTAATTAAGCATCAGAGAATATATACATAACTGTCATAATTGTCATAACAATTTCATAATTATTTAACTATCATTAAGTGTCATAACACTGTCATAATTTTTAATTTAAAAAAAAGCAGCAATAAAAAAAACACTCATTTAAAACTTATTTAAGGGTCTGAGGAAATATACATAACTCTGTCATTATGTTGTCATGACACTGCTATAAGTATTCATATAGATGACATTATGAATACGTCATGACTGTCCTAAGTATTTATAACGCTCTTATAAGCAGTAACAAGATGAGAAACGAGAAAACTGTCAACACTTGACTCGTGGGTTACATCAACATTCATCAAAGAAGCAAGTAGCCTTTCTGACAGCTGACACTTGTCGGAATAAGGGTTTATAAGTGTTTCGGGGTATGTAGGGGTTATGGAGCCCTATGAACACCACCCTTAAGTAAAGTGTTACCAAATTTAAACTGCTTGATTTGTCTTTTGGAGTAAGTTGGCTTTAATGTTGCTCGTATTCCTTGAAAAGTCCCTTCACCCTGAACGTTCTGTCAGGCCAAAATAAATGAAACAAATGGCTCCTTGTGCTATCTCTCCAGAGCAATCAGTGATCCCGATCCCGTGTCCCGACCTCGGGGGATATTTCTGGACCACATTGTTTTCTGGTTCGTATTTAGCACAGGAAAACAGAGACGGCACATCTCTAGTGGACTCCGCTGAGATTTGCGCCATTTTGCTGTTTGTCAGAGCGAGACGACTTTGTCTCGCTGAGGCTGATTCAGGCTGACGGGGAGAGAGCGAGAGTCGGCGAGCCGATGAGAAGAACTCTCAGAGGACAGAAATAACAGCACGGAGGTGAAACAGATCGAATCCACTCCACACACAGGCACGGCACTTGGCTTCAGTTTATGACACTCCGAGGCTGGAGGATGCTGATGCTGCACACAGGAGGTTACGACTTTTCTGCTGAGTGATGGAACATGACTGACCTGCACTCTGAGGAGCAGGTATGCAGGCTTGTAATGAGTTATAGAAGCTGGATTAGTACAGTTATAATCATGTTATCAATTTTATTTCATTATCAAAACTTCAAAAAGAAAGGCAAAGAAGGGCCGAGAATAGATACATAACTCTGTCACTGAGGTGTCATGAAATTTTAATAAGTATTCTTATGAGTATTCATAAGAAATGCACTTTACTTAGGGGTGAGAGTGAATATGCGTAAGTCTGACATTACGATGGCATGACAGTGTCATAAGTACAAAAAAAAAATCACTAAGCAGTAATAAGAAATGCACTTTACTTAAGGGCTGAAGAACATATACATAACTTTGTCATTATGGTGTAATAAAGTTGTTATAAGTAATAATAAAGTAATTAATAGACATCATGTGAGTTGTAATAAGAAACACACTTTAAAGAACATATAGATATCCCTGAAATTATGAAGTCAGAAAAGTGGTTATAAGTATTAATAAAGAAATCTTGTGCACAGTAATAAGGAACACTTTAAGGGCCAAATAATGTGACATGATGATGTCATGACATTCTCATACTTTCTCATATAACTGACATTAAAATGTCATGGAATTGCCATAAGTATTCATAAAAAAAATCTAATGAGCAGTTATAAGAAAAAGCACTTTATATATTGTAAATATGTGAATTTATCCGTATTGAGCAAGCCAGAGGCGATGTCATGATGTTGTTATAAGCGTTATTATAACTGTCATTGTGACATCATGTCATATGTGTTCCAATCTTATGATCAGTAATAACAAATGCACTTTATTTAAGGGTTATATTTTATGAGCAGTAACAAGAAACCATCTTTAGTTAAGGTTCAGGTGAAAATATGCATAAGTCTAGCATTATGGTGTTATGACATTGTCATAAGTATTCATATAACCGATATTACGATCTCATAACATTGTTATACGTATTCTTAAAAATCTTACGAACAGTTATTATGACGTCATGATGTGGAATATAGAGTATGTTTATTACCTGCCCTTCGGTTGTATTAATCTCTGTTCCCGACATGACTTTAAAGGTGCGTTACAGGTCTTAACATTGGAGCAATAAATTCGCTTATATACTCGACATCAATCTGAAAATCCTTGGATTAAATTTTCTAATTAATCGAACAATTCAGGTCAAATTAATAAAGATCATAGATCTGGGAAACTGTTCACTTTCTTCTTTTAAAGTATACGGAACAAAACCCCACCTTCATGTTAGTAAAAAATGTCAGCGTGCTTTATATCCGTGACATTTTGTTAGAGAAAGGTTAGTGCACTGGGAAATCGCCGCAGATGAAGGCCACGCTGCTCTTTCTGGCTACGCATGAAAGAAGAATGGAGAGAAGGAAAATAAGCCACACGCTCACGTGCTGTTTTTGTTTTTCCTTTTCTGCCCATAAAGTGAAATTGCTGGAAAAAAAAACAGCAGCCCCTGTAGAGAAAAAAAAAAAGTACAGGCCAAAGCTAAGAAAAAAGAGATGTGAGGAGGATAAGTGAAGTTCTGTGACAAATCGTCGGCGTATCCTCAGGTAACCACCGTTTCCTCCCAGCATGCACTGGCTCCGGATCAAAAACAGGAGTGTGCTGGTGAATAAACAGGAACGCCATTTATTTGCTATTTTAAACCCAGAAAACCTTCCACTGCTTGTACTGCCTGCTCTGTTCGCAAAATTTAAGACAGACATGACAAAATGTTCGGAACAGAAACACTTTTCCTACTGCAGAAATTCCAAACAGGAACGCTCTGGAAAATCACTACAAAGGCAGAGTATAATGATTATAATGGAATAAGACTGGTACTGCTGGACGTCAGTGCAGTATTTGGCTCTGATGACCGTGAGGCTGGAAACATGGTCATTCAGACAGAACGGTTCTTCCCTGCTTTAGATAGGACATGACAGGCTTTTACCAATTTCTCAGCCTTAATGGAGATTCTTCAGAACCTCACTGAGCACAGATCAGTGTCTCTGTTATTTGCAGTTTTTTCTCTCCTTGCTGGTACTGCCTTCAAACTTCAAGATGTTCGGAGCAGAACTTTCCAAACGGGAATGAAGCAATTTGGAAAAACACCATAAAGGCAAAGTGCTTTCTCTGTATATATTATATCCTACTTGATGGACTTTTACCAGTTTGTTAGTGTTAATGGAGATGTTTCAGAAGCTGGAAAACCTCAGTATGGTGATCAACAGGTTCGGTTTTAGGCCCACTATTATTTTCTTTTTTTTTTTTTTAATCTCTTTGCTTGTATTGCCTATTAAATTCAGGACGGACTTGACACATGTTTGGAGTAGAAATACTTTCCTACTGCAGAACGTTTAACCAGGAACGCTTTTTGATAAAACACCAAAGTACTGACTGCACAAGCACAAATGCTGTATTTGATGCTATAGACCACAAGACTGGAAAAAAAAAGCTCTTCCCTGGTTTAGATATTACACAACAAACTTTTACCAAGTTGTCAGAGTTAATGGAGATTCTTCAGAACAGAAAAGTGCACACTGGTTCCCACAAGGTCCAGTTTTAGGTCCACTGTTATTTTCTCCTTTTTTGTCTATTTTCCTTGTACTTCCTGCTCTGTTTAGCAAAATTCAGACATGACAAAAATAGAAAAGACTCAAGTCATGACAAGATGTTCAGAGCAGAAACACTTTCCTACTGCAGAAACTCCAAATAGGAACATTTTGGAAAAACACCCCAAAGGCAAACCACTGACTATAGATAATCAGGACATCATTTTCTTAGGCTCCATATCCTTCATTTTGATTTTTTTAGCTTCTGCGATCCTCCTGAAGGTCCACCATGTTCTCACGCTTGCATATTCACATAAATAATTCACATAAATGTTTCCCTTTTGGTACTGTTAGATGTTAAGCGCAGTATTTCACGCTGTTGTCCACGAGACTGGAAAGCATGAGCATTTTAGATAGAAAAGTTCTTCTGTGATTTAGATATTATTTGACAGACTGTTACAGATTTGTCACTGTTAATGGAACTTATGGAAAAAATGCAGTATGGTGTCCCACAAGGTTTGGTTTTAGGCCCAATATTATTATCTTCTTTTTTCTTCTCTATTTGCTTGTACTAGTTACAAAATTCAAGACAGGTATGACAAAATGCTCGGATTAGAAACACGTTCCTGGCTGTAAACACTACTGACCATGAGATGAGTGGTTGACTACCAACCGGTGGAAGATCCTGAAATCCGATGTTTTGACGTCCCTCAAGAAGAATGGATGTTATTAAACTGCTTTTGCAGCAGTCAAGGTCAGTACAATGTGAACTGCCTCCTCTGGGGCCAACAGTGGCATCCAGTTATTGAAACACATTGTCAAGGACTGCGCTCTAACAAGACTGGAAGTTGGCCTGAAGTTCGTCTACATCAAAGATTTAAAAACCCAGGGCATGTCCACAAAACAGACAAACACACACACCAAATAATCAAAGAGAAATAGTTTGTCAGTGTTAATGGAGATTTCTCATAGCCTACAGTGCAGTACGGTGTCCCACAAGGTTTCGCTTTAGGCCCACTATTATTATATATATATATATATATATATATATATATTCACCCCCTGTAGACATGTACTGTAACTAATAAACATAATATTAGGCTTCACTTGGATTTATTGGCATATCTAAATGATGTGACGTACCATTCTGTGCAAAATGTGCAAAATGTTAGCATTTGTTTTACAACAAACGTCTCAACAAGTACTAGATATAACTATGTAGTGTGTAGTGTCAAAACATAGGGTATGCAGCATGATTTGAGACACAGCCACACAGTTTTTGAGATTATATTGTTTGAATTAATATGATTAATGTGATCTGATGTGATTTTTTTGTTAGCTGACTCACTGCAAACGTGTTCTTGCTGGTCAAATGAGATCAAAGACACGGCAACCATGCCACTGGGAAAACACTGTGTGTGTGTGTGTGTGTGTGTGTGTGTGTGGAACCGATCCGTGCGCCAACTGACAACATTCCTCAGCAAATTTCATTTCAGATCAAAGGAGCCCAACCCAAATAAAACATCTGCCCCAAAATATCAAACTGGCTCCTGCAAGAGTTCCCGAGCGAGCCGGACGCAGCTGGACATCGCTCACATCGTCACCACCATTAAAGAGGTCGTGACCTGAGGAAGTAAATGTGTATATAAGAAGAGTTTGGCGTGTCTTTAGGCTCAAAGGGACAGAGGCAGATAGAAGCGAGGTTGCTGCGATGCGGCAGATCTGTTACCCTGCGATAATACTGATAGAGTAACACAGCTGACCACCCACTCCTCTCACGGTCTAGACGGAGCATGTGATCAAAGCTGTCATAACAACGGAGATATGTGGGCGTGGCCCGGCGAGAACTGACTTAAAGCAGCGCAGTTGTGCACGGTCCCACTTCTACTCTTAGAAGTGATTTAGACCATGATTTAATTCTGTATTTTAACATGTCTTTGTGAAAACAGGAAGTCAGACTGACGGCGTGTTCAAGTGCGTGACTGATTCACACGACAGCCAATGGCGTTCGAGATGCCACACCTCTGCCCAGTCTAAACAAATCTGACCGTAGCTTAGAGAACTAACAAATGGCCATCTTCACCCACGCCGGTCCACATTAACCAGGACGATATCCTAGATCAGGGTTTCGTGAACCCCTAGTGGTTCATGGCGGTATTGCAAGTGATTCGTGAAACTATGATGGAAATGACAATAATAAGTTAAGTTAAATCTTAATAATATATATATATTTTTTTTTTTTCAAGTGAAAAACTAAATTAATTGAAACCGTTCATTCTTTATGATTTTACTGTAACCTGATTTTACATGAGTAAAAAGTGAGAGAAGTTGATTGAGTTACTCATAAGATAATAATTCTTAGCATGTGAGAGTTAAACGGAAATCAGTGATAGCTAGCCAAATCATTCTTCTTGACTAAAAGCGTCTTCATCTTTAGAAAGTCCTTAAAGTTACTTCAGATGGACAGCCATGTTGTCAGTAAAAGAAAATGACAAGATGAGCAAAGCACAAGCGGGAAAAGTTTTGTAAATAAAGCGAGTTATATAATTATATAAGCATATAATTATATAAGCAACTTTCTAATCAGACTATGAGGCCAGCTTTAAAAAAAAATACATTTGGAGACAAAAATAAAAAATAAAAAAACTGACCATAAAACCATATTTCAGCAAGCTGAGGATTCACTTAACCACCAAAACTCCACCCAGTTCCAAACGAATAAACTCCTCCAACCATACGATGTGCACAACACTTCTCCTTTTCCAATATTCTGATCAATATTAATAGCTCTTAGGCTGCTAGCTTATGAATATTAATGAGCAGGGGGCGGGCCTTAAGTCTGAACACAGGCAGTGAGTTGGAGAGGCATAGAAGTCATTATATGACAATTAATTACAGATATAGAGGAATGAGTTTCATATAGACATTCAGGTCTATAAAAAAAATACAAAATATCCCTGAAACTTATAAACTTAGCTTGTTAATCAGGACATAAAAATAATTTCACGTAATTTTTTCCCCAAAAATTCATACCTGTGTCCGCCAATAAAGCATATGTTCAAGGTATTCTTTTTTTTTTTCTTTTTTACCAACTCTGTTGGGTCACATGACTATATGACATGAGATGGATATTATTTGGGTTATTTGGGTTATTTGGTAGTTTATTAATGCTAATGATTTCAAAGTTTTTCAGCTCTGGGCATAAAAAAAGAAGAAGAGGAAGTAGAAGAAGAGGAGAGTGTAAAACTGAGGTAAGACTTTTTTTCTGTGACGTCTCTCATTCTTCTTCTTCTTCTTCTTCTTCTTTCTGCTTTTCCCTTCATTGGTTGCCACAGCGGATCATCACTCTCCACCTATCCCTATCTTCTGCATAGCCCAATTTCCACTGGCGTCCTGTAGGTCACCGGCGCCGATGGCGGTCGTTGTTAACCCGGGCCTCGACCGATCCGGTATGAAATTCGGAGTACTGACGATTCGCATGATTAAATTTGGCAACGTTTTACGCCGGATGCCCTTCCTGACGCAACCCTCTCTATTTATCCGGGCTTGGGACCGGCACAGAAGTCACTGGACTGTGACCCCCATGGCTAGATTCTGTGACGTCTCTCATTAAGTAATATATTTCAAGTCAACTAGCTAGTAAGGAGTCTGTATTTAGCCTGTTCTCCCTGTTTGTATTTTGCACGCTCTGTACGTTCTGAAATGTTGATTTTCTAATTTTATTTTTCATCATAAACCTTCATTATGGATTCTTAACCAAGGGCCGTGCTGGCCGGATACAGAACAGAACCGGTGTCTCACGCAGATGTCAAACGTTGGACTGAATACATAGAGGCTCACACATGAATACATAGAAATCATTACAGTTAAACACCGAAAAAAAATTCCTCTACAGTTTCTGTGATCGTATTTCTCTGTCAGACTGACCGAGCTTAAAGACGTGTGCTTTCGAGCTCATTACTTTCAGTTTGTTGAAGAGTTAATGTGATTCCATGGTGCTGTGACGTCAGAGAAACAGTCAGCGAGCTGTAAAACCGCTAAACCATGATTACCCATAATCACCTGTTGTGGGTCTTTAAAAAACACTTAATGACTTCTTTTCCCCAATAAAGCCGTAACACAAACCTCAGGCATACGATTACAGCGCTGAGCCGAGCGGACGGCAGTAAAGGAGCGGCTCATCCGAAAATGAACCCAGACTTAGTCAGGACATGTTCGCTGTCTGGCGTCTGCTTCTTTAGCTCTGCGCCAGACACACGATTAGCTAAGCTAATGTTGCTAACAAGCCATGGAAGGTTAGAGCCACCGGTTTAGCTTTAATGTTAGGGATTTTCCGGTTGCTATTAAAAACCTCCAACATCCAGTTCAGCCTTCTTTTATAAGAACGGAGATGAATTCTGGATTCTGATTGGTCAGAAAGTGTTGATTAATTTTCCGTAACAGCACCTGTGACAGTAGTGCAGGTTTATACTAACGCGCTCGTTCCTGTACGTTATCGTTTCTATAGTAACAGCTCATTCACAGGGACTCGTATAGCAGTTTAAGGTGTTTAAGGTGATGTTTTCTGGAAGGAGACGTTTATTTAAGATTTAACATTTTTCTCCATTTTCTCCCACCTAACACTCTTAGGTCACACTGTCACAGGCCCGCGTTACACACTCAGAGGAAACGCTATCTGCTCTCTTCTGCATACATGAACTCACAGACGCCCCTGATTGGCTAGTGTCGCTGTGATTGACAGGAGAGAGAGAGTAAGCCCCTCCCACCCTGACACCACAGTCACCCTGTGTACGGATATGGCTGTGGCATCGCCGGGATTCGAATCTGCGAGTTGCATCACTCATGAGCCTAAAGATGTAACTTTGTTTGGCACATTCTCTCTCTCTCTCTCTCTCTTTCTCTCTCTCTCTCTCTCACACACACACACACTTTCTCTCTCACACTTTCTCTCTCTCTCTCAATGATGATGATGATCAGTATGTGGAACATCTGCGTCCTCCAAGAGCCTTAATCAAGTCTGGGCACTTGATCAACTACGTCCTCATTAATGACCAGATTAATCAGTGTGTGAGACCATCCTGTCATCTCTCATGTGTGTGTGTGTGTGTGTGTGTGTGTAGTAGCTGAGCATGCAACACATTACAGTTTCAATTAAACTCACACAGGGACAGTAATGGGTCAGTTGTGTGTGTAACTGTTTGTGTGTGTGTGTGTGTAATACTGTGTGTATATAGTCACTGTAGCATGCAGCATATCACAGTCTGGATTTAACTCACACAGCGACAGTAATGTGTCAGATGTGTGTGTGTGTGTGTGTGTGTGTGTAATGTCTGTCCCAAAAATGGTGCCAATAATTCTGAAATGAGTTGTATATCTAATAGAACACACACACACACACACATACACACACACACACACACACACACACACAGCCTGATGGGAATGGGACCATGATGATGAGATAATTGCACACGGGGTCGAATCGGCTTTTGTCCTAGAAGTGTGTGTCGCTGAAGGTCAAAGGTCAGAGAGCAGCGCTGTTTCTCTCCTCTCGGTAATTACTTTTGGAGGTCAGACAATCTGAGACAAGGTCACTGCTCTGTGTGTGTGTGTGTGTGTGTGTGTGTGTGTGTGTGTGTGTTGAAAGGACGCCAGGCATCTGGACGTGTGTTGATTAAAGCAGTAAAGTGAAGTTAAAGGAACTGCATATGGATGAATCCAGTGTTTATTATGACTAGTGCGTGTTTTATTCACTGATTAAAGAACAACACTCTGATCTGAAACGCCTCGAAATATAATACACTAATGTTTTCTATCAGGAGAGAAAACAACCGCCCTGACGGAGCACGGGCTTTATCTGTCTCACACTTATCCCACTCAAGAGAGAAAGAAAGAACGAAAGAAAAAGAAAGAAAAACAAATGAATGAAAAGAAAGAACAAACTACACTCACTAGAAAGAAATAAAAAATGAATTCACTCAATAAATAAATAAATAAATAAATACGGAAAGAAAGAAAGAAAGAAAGAAACAAACAAACAAACAAATGTAACATTTATGGAAGGAGTCTCCAGTCTCAGTTTTGTAACAGGGGGAAAGTGAGAACAGGAAGTAACTTGTTTCATCAACGCTACACAACATTAACACAACTATAAATGGATAAAAATTATGGTGTCATTCTTTAATTAATATAAAAATGTAAGTATTGGTAGATAGCTGTGGTATAAGAGGAATAAAACACTTATAAGGAAATAATCAACTGTGAGGTGGTAACAGTTACTCTGCTTCATCACACCACCCTGCTGATTATTTTCCTCTAACTGCACCACACACACAGTGTTTTATTCCGTACACAGCACTTCCATTATAAGTGTTCAGGAGGACAGGAGGATAGGAGGATGGAAGGATAGAAGGATAGAATGACAGGAGGACAGAAGAATACAAGGACAGAAGGATAGGAGGACAGGAGAACATAAGGATAGAAGGACAGAAAGATAGGAGAACAGAAGGATAGAAGGATAGGAGGACAGAAGGATAGAAGGATGGAAGGATAGAAGGACAAGAGGACAGAAGGATAGAAGGACAGAAGGATAGGAGGACAGATGGACAGAAGGAAAGGAGGATGGAAGGATAGAAGGACAAGAG
>JAKKZJ010000007.1:1286345-1291345 GCA_033441845.1 Pangasius mekongensis
ATCGAGCCTGCTGTCCGTACGCCCGGCTTTAGATGAGATTCATGGTTCAGTCTGGATAATAGAGTCCTAAAACCTACAAGTTTTATTCCTCCTCTCCTGCCAAAGGCATTTCCTCTCCGACACGTCAGACGTGCTTTACAGCTGCTCGCTGTTTCAGCCGCCGTAATCTTACACAAGCTTTAGGAGAAATACGCCGCGAGATAGACAGATCTAACCGGAGGAGTTATAAGCTTCGGTGCTTCAGAGAGGGGAAAGGAAAAGAGGAAACATTGTTCTACTGGAATATACTGGATTATAGAAATATAAAATCACAAATAATGTATGTGGACAAATAAATAGATGTGAGTATTTAACGTACTGGAATCATTTTTAAACCTGTAATACTGAATCTAAAACTAAAATAATAGTTAACTTAGATAACTTAGCACCTAGTGTCGACTTTACATTTCTCCAGTTGCTTAGACTCGCATAAAAAAAGGACTTAGACTAGCATAAAACATAACTTAGACTAGCATAAAAAAAGGACTTAGACTAGCATAAAAAAGAACTTAGACTAGCATAAAATAACTTAGACTAGCATAGGAAAAATACACTAGTGTACTTCACTTCTAGTACTTAGACTAGCATCTCAGAAGAACATAGACTAGTATATTAAAAGAATTTAGACTAGTATATAAAAGGACTTAGACTAGCATCTCAAAACAACTTAGACTAGCATAAAAAAAGGACTTAGACTAGCATATTGCAAGAACTTAGACTAGCGTCTCAAAGGTACATTAGCCTACTTCTAGTATACAAATACTAAAAAAGTAAACTAGTGCTCTTCTTAACACTTAAACTGATATATTAAAGGTACATCAATGAAATTTTATGCTAGAATACGTATAAATGTTAGCATATCAAAGCTACACTAGTGTACTTCTCTCCGTGTACTTAGCCTAGCATGTCAGAGGCAGTTTTAGTTCAGGTTTATTGTAGATACTTACAAATGCTAGCATATAAAAGGTGCACTAGCATGCTTTTTTTCTGAGTACTAAGACTACGACTGTTATTTTCAATTTTCTTTTTCTACGAAACACATCTTAACTGGCTTTTACTCAAAAATAAATAAATAAATAAATAAATAAATAAATAAAATTATGCTTATGTATTTTTAATAAATCATCCCCTTTCTCTGCTTCTCCAGTCCAAAGCCTGATTCCCTGAGACCTACACACTAGTCATTAATATTCATAAACCCGCCCCCAGTGTTCATTAATATTCATTAGTTGGGATTATAGAGAAGTTTAGTAGCTAATATTAGCACTAACATCGCACTTTGCATTGTCCTAAATTCACATCCTAATGCACTAAATAGGACACTGGCGCTCCTTCGATGGATAGTGAGTAACGTAGATAAAGTCAGACGCTGTGAAGAGAAAGAGTTTTTTTTCACTGCTGAACCAAAGAAACGGGACATTTTTTAAAAATGTGGCTCCTTTAACACTTGCGTGTTCGATCCCAGATCGTTGCTGAATGGTAGAGCGAGCATCAAATTGAACTCTCTCTCTCTCTCTCTCTCTCTCTCTCTCAGTTTTCTCGTAAGAACTAAAATGAACAAAAGTAAAATTAATCAGAATTTTTTCCCGTGTGTGTGAACTCTTGAACTATTTATTATATCTGTATGGCTTAAAGCCAGAGTCCATCTCAGGTCCTCGAATGACCTCTCAGTGACCCGACGGCTTTCATTAAAAACCCATCAGATAGCGCCCGTGTGGTTTCCAGGACGGATTAATAAAAGACGAAAAGGAAAAAAAAAACGAGCGAAGGATTTCCTCTGATGTTTCATTGCGATAAACGCACCTCAGATTAATCGTCAGATTTCAGCTGAACTTCTTCTTCGTGCTTCAGCGTCCCAGAACCGGAACGTGGGGTTTTGGCTATTCTCAAGCGATTGTTCGATTATACGGATGACGGATCAGACTGAACAGGGCCGCGATGTCCCGGTGAACGCAGCGTGTGTGTAAGCTTGTGTACTGATTAAAGGAAGGAAAGAAAGGGAGGACAGTGATGAAGTGCTTTTCTCCTCCTCCTTGCTAACTTCGCTTCCCACCTGGACGATCAAGCTCTTAACTGGGCCGCGTCCAGGGGGAAACCTCTCCGACGGCCACTTAGCTCATTACACACTCTGCTTTTATTGTTAATAAAAGCAATCTTTTTCTTTTTTGCTTCGCTTTACACAAACGAGGCTAAAGAGTAGAGAAAGGAAATGCTTAGGATTGGCATTAGCATTTGCTTGTCTTTCATCTAATGGCCACTTTGTGCAAAGATTCATGCTAAAAATCTAAAAATATCGGTTTCTGTGTTACTAAATAAGTCAAAATAATTCAAAAAGTGCTCCACTTATAAACAACACATGAGGTGAAAATGTGTTAAGGTAAGTTTTGCTAATTTGCTCACATTAACTGGCTATATTTACCTAAGTTAGCCTGTTTCCTTTGCTAATGCCAGGTTAGATTAGCATAGATTCCAGTCAAGTTCTAGCTAATGGTAACTATTAGTTATTTACAGAATATTTTAATTCTCAGTAACTGATCAGTGAACTATGTAGCATTAGTCATGAATATGAATAGCAAACTTGTACAGACTGAATAATGTTTTGTTTTTTTTTAACACGAAGCATCATGTTCACAAAAGAAAAGTCTGGAAATCACTCTTACCATCATCCATTTTATTTAATGATAACTTTATTTTTGCACTCAGAATGTTCCCGTAATTCGACGTGCAGAATATTTCGAAATTGAACACTGCTTAGGATAGATATTTATCACGTTTTTAGACAAATATGTCAAATAACTGCAGATGAAAAAAAACAAATATATTTAATATTCTTCTTAGCAACAAGGCTGCACATGGAGAAAAGCAACGTAATGGAGTAATTGATGCAAAATTCAATATTTCAGTTTTTTTTCTGAACCCAACAAATCGTTCATTAAAGACAAAAATCCACTCTGAACTTTTTGCATATTAATCTTTATAATGTCATGTGAAATTCATTGACATGTTGGCCTATCTTCAAATTAGTTAAGTTTCCTACATTACCCACAAAGCCTCTATTTTGATAGTCAAGGGATTTTCCGCTCTCTTAATGTATACGCAAAGAGCGATGCGGCGGCGCTTTAGTGTCTCAGTCTATCCAGCTTCCTCTCCTCTTCATCTGTACGCTCTACTCATACAGATCGGCTTTAATGCTAATACCACCGTCGATCTCATCACACTCGTCATCTCATAGATCGCTAACGAGCCGAGCCGAGGCTCTGCCATGGGTAACTCAGCCGCATTGCATTCTGGGACTTTGAGTCCAGTTTTGAGTGGAGACCAACTTCTAAACTACAAACTGTACAGTGAGTGAAAAAAAAAAAAGAGAAGTTTTGGTTTAGGAGCTAAGAGTGAAACCTGATGTACTGATTCATTCTCGTTCAGAAAATACTGATAGTGGTTTCAATGATTCATTCGTTGCTATTTTTTAGGGTGCAGAAGCTAAAAGATTCATTAGAAAATATCACAGGTGGGGACAAACTGATATAAAATAATAGCTGGGATTGGAATTAAAAAAATAAACCAGTCACTATAATGAGCTGCTGATTGATTATGTATCTTCTAAACTCAGTGTAACTAAAGGGTTAAAACATTTGGAGGCAAATAAGACAGACCCGGTGATTCATTCGTCATGGCCTGAGGAATGATTCGTTTTCCTATTGTTTATTTTTTTGTTTTGTTTTTTTCTTTTTGATCATTTGATCTGAGATCCGTGATTTTCTTCAAGATGCTGCATTCTGTACAGCCTCGAGCTACATATGACTTTCATTATTTATCATTCATGCTGTAGAAAAGCATCAGGGAAAAAGAAAGAGAGAGAGAGAGAGAGAGAGAGAGAGAGAGAGAGAGAGAGAGAGGAGGGGAGAAATATGGCCAACACATTGCTACTCAGCTCTACAAGCCTTTGATCCGCCGTCACCTTCGATCTTCAGCATTATGAAAAGAGAAAGTCATCACTCCGTGCTCTGGTGCGCTGCCGAGGCTCGGTTATAATCTCTCTTCCCAAATCCAGCTTTAAATATTCAACTTTTCACTTTCCGTGTATGACTGCACGCAAAAACCCTCACTTCTAACTCACGAGGCATGAGAGGATTGATTTAATCAATTAAATATTTATATTTTTCACAGAAACAAGATCAAATCAGTTCATGATCTGTTCGCTCTCGTTTTCAACAATCTTCTTCCCATTATTCCACCATTTTTCTAAATCCCTGCTTAAAGAATTAGTCACTTTAACTTCCACGATTGAGATTATAAACCTGCTGAATCAGAATCACATGATGTTAAAGCACCCAACATTTATACAGATGCTGCAAACTGAACATTTCCATAAACTGAATCATCTGACATCTGAATAAACTTAATCTGTTTTCACTAATCGACTAAAGAGAGATACAATTACATCATCAAATGTGTGAGTTTACAAAGAAGTGATGCCCGATTTGTGAATGAATCATTCTTTTGAAACGATTCTTTTGAAATGATTCTTTTTAAACGAATCAGTCAAGCCGCTTCACAATTCCATCAGAATCAAACAAATCGATTCTAACAACAATTCTAACAACATGATTTCATAAAACTGTAACACAAAACACCACACAGTCCAACATCAACAACTAATTTTAATTTATTCTAGTTTCTGCCTGAATGAAGTCATTTCCTTTTTCAATGTTTCATGCTTGGGCTGATTTCAGATTCAATGACTTCAGCCCAAAACTTACGTTACAGTATTTACAGTAGGAAAGTTACGTGTATTCAGAGTCGGGTTGCGCAGCTGCCATTCAGACCACACCTTCGCCGAAGTGTCCGAGTTACGCCTGAGGTCTGAATACTGATGTGCATAATTTTAGTATTAGATCTTCACTGTACATGCTTAGCGCTCGACTCTGCTGTCTTGGTGTCTCTGTGCTCCGAGCCCTGAT
>JAKKZJ010000007.1:1296345-1305617 GCA_033441845.1 Pangasius mekongensis
TTTTATTTCTCACCCTGTAAAGTGCACTCGTGCGGCTTGACGTAGTTTATGTGCTGTAATTAAAAGCGTTCCTCCGCCTCTGTCCTCGTCAGTGCGGAGGTGGAGTCGAGCTGCAGCGGATCCAGTGCCGGAGATCAACCAGAACGAAGGC
Source organism: Pangasius mekongensis (assembly GCA_033441845.1). Classification (NCBI taxonomy): domain Eukaryota; kingdom Metazoa; phylum Chordata; class Actinopteri; order Siluriformes; family Pangasiidae; genus Pangasius; species Pangasius mekongensis. Next base: position 1,296,497 of record JAKKZJ010000007.1, read on the forward strand.
GTCAATCAGACGTTTGTGAACCGAAACCCTAGAAATCTGGAACAGATGGCCATCGCTGTGAAGGACAGAGGCTGGGCCACCGTCTGGCCCAAGGGAGAGTACTACCACAGGTCTGTGTGTGTGTGTGTGTGTGTGTGTGTGTGATGGTGCCGCTGATATCACAACCACATATAAAGTGTCACAGTAATTTTAAAAAAGCCATGAAACACCTCCTGATGTATGAAAACACACCTGACTTACAAATATTTCCTCTGCGAGAGAAAAAATCTTTCTACTGGTCGAACCATGTCCACAATTATCTGTATTAGGAAGGATCTATCATGTGTGACGAGGCAAAGACAAGTGACGGAGGGAAGGGATGTGATGAAGCGGAGAAAGGAGGAGAGAAAAGGAATGTAGAACAAACACGTTTACCAGACGAGACATCGTCACTCACTGAAGCGTCGCTTTAAACGAAAACCTTGAGCGAGAGAAATTTTTAACGGAACGTAATCAGAAAAATGAATTGACTCACTCCTATTGGCTCCAGAGTGAAACGTTAAAAACTACTTAACCAGCTAAAGGAAAGTTTTTGTTTTTTTTTAACGGTCTGATTTCAGCTGCTGAACCTAGTAAACCTAGTGAATAAGACTGAAATAACACACACGCTATTCGTTTCTGTATTATATATTAGCATACACTATCCATCTTCAATATTTCTGATATTAATTTGATAATAAATGAATGAAAGAAAAGAGGAGAGCGTGAGTTTCTCTCAGGATGATGTTTGTAAGCGACTCCCTGATTTATTCCAAACGAGGTTCTGCTCCTCGACCTTCGTGCGCAGATTTGATTTGTACACACGGTTTATTTAATCATGAGTTTTGTTTTCGTGCTTTTTATTATTGTATCGTTCATTGCAACTCTTTTTTTTTTCTGAGGAAGGTGGCGCGTTTGTGCCGCAGGCGTCACGTCACCGGTGCATCTCTGATCCTAAACCTTCCTTGGTTTTATTTTTATTTTTTAGAGCAGATATTTTGAAGGATTGAGGAAGGAGGTTTGGGATTCATCCTCAGTGTCTCTCTCCTTCTTCTTCTTCTTCTTCTCTCTCAGGCTGGTGTTGAAGCGCTCGCAGCATCACGTGTCGGCGGCGGTGTTTTCGCGAGACTCGGACGTCCCCGTGCTCACGTGCTCCACGCAGGAGTGGGCTCTGAAGAAGCAGCTCAGCTCCACCCGCTCGGTGGCCGCGTGCCGCGCCGTGGGAGACGTTCTGGCTCAGCGGTGCTGCGAGGCCGGAATCACACGACTCGTTTACCGAGAGGTTCCCTGGACCTTCCGCTCCGACGCCGTGAGTCTCCTCTCACTCTCTATCATCATCATCGTCATCATCATCATTATTATTATTATTATTATTATTATTATTATTGTGAAAGTGAGGAATGAAACATGAAAAGAGTAAAATAATTATACACATAGGTGAATAGAACTGAAAATAATGATGACAAAAACTTTTTCCCCCCAAGTTTCTTACTTTAATAAGAAGTTTCTATAGTGCTGCAGCTGAGAGAGAGTTTTTACTTTTTTTTTATAAAAAGTATTGCGATAAATATCTTAGCAAACTGCCTTGTTATTAATTATGTGATGATAATTTGGAATAATTCCTTTATAAACCTGCTTTATTGTCCACATATGAAGAATTTGTCCTGAAATATTATACATGATGTTAAACATAACAAATATAAGAAATTAATTAAAATGAAAATAGCACATGTAAGTATGTAAATAATAATACATGCAAATCCATTAATGCTTAAATATTTAGTAATGTTTCGTTTAAAAAATATGTACATTTTGGGGCTACATGTCTGTATATTGAAATATATATAAAATAGCGGACTAACCCTCTGAAAATGGGTCTTAATATTAATATATTAGTATAATAGTAATAGGAGAATTTTTACATTTTTACACTTGATAAATTTTTATTTTCTAATTGAATAGAAAAAAATGATTGAGTGATTGATTTTCTTTATTTTTTTATCTTTTTTTTAACTCACAAACTAATTCTCCTTATCCCTTATTTGAGACTTAACTAAAGATTCTGAAAATAAAATCTTTTTTTTGTTCAAGGTTTTTAATTTTAGGAAGAAATCTTTATAGTGCTACACTTGTGTTTTTGTAAAAAAAAAAAAAAAAGTTTTGTGATAAAAAGTTTTAGCAAACTGCCTTGATCACGATTAGGAAATGATAATTAGGAATAACTCGCCTGTCTGAGTGTACTTAACAGATTTTATACATATCTATAAAAAAACCAATTCAACGTAAAATTGGAACAAATGAAAGATCATTAATAATTAACTGATGTTATTGACATTTTAGGAAATAATTAAAGCCTTTATTTTCAGGAATGCAGTAATTGTTTTTGTACTAAAAAGCTTTAAAAATGATCATTTTATTCTAATTAAAATAATATTTCTCGCTCTTTAATCTGTTTCAGGTCCAGACGTTTTGGACGGCCATGAAAGAGGGGGGCGTGGTGCTCAATGAACCCAAACGTAAATTTATTTAATTTTTTTTTTTCTCTTTTATAATTGACCTGAAGCTCAGAATAAAGATCTGAATAAACATGCTTGTGTTTTTTATTTTATTTTAATTTAAGTAATTCATTAGTTATATTTGTGTGGGATTTCATGCGTTATAGTTTGTAGCATACAGTTATACTAGCATTATATTTTCAAAAGAAATATAACAGCATTCATCTTAAGCTGATCAGCTGAGAAGCAGTTCACTAAAACTACTTTAATTAATAAGTCAAACTATTTTAATAAATTTATATTTATTTTTAGTACAGCAAAGATGCGCACATACTGTAGATACAGTATACAGATCAGGGATAAAACTGGAAAAAAAAAAAAAAAGATAATACATATCTGGGTTGCCAGATTACATATTAAAACCTTACGAATTAAACAAGTTAAATGATTTTTCTATCACCAGTGGAACTATAAATACACTGATTATCTGGCAACCCTGTTTGAAATGCATGTGTAAAAGATATTACGTTTCCAGATCAGAGAGAGAGAGAAAAAAAAAGCAACAGCAACAATATTTATTACCTGATCTCTGATCTGATATCAATAAAAACAGCATCAGGATTAACTGAAACGAACATGGCACTGTTATGCTTGCTATTTTTCCATCAGGATTTGTTTTCTTTGTCATCATCGCAGCACACTGTACGGATTTTATCCAGCTGTTTGTTCCCATTATGATGACTTTGGTTTCAATCTGGCAACCGTCTGCATGTTTAACACACAGCACAGTAAAAAAAAAAAAAAATACTGCATGGAAATAAAAATACAGTGACACATTCACACATAATAAATACCCAGGTGATATAACTCATCATAAAGCATCATAAAGCATGCTGTAGGCAGCAACAGCTGGAACACGACTCGCATACCGAACAGACAAATCATACACACTTTATACGTATATTATATAAAAACATCTGAAAGTTTCTGAAACATGACATTTTGGTCCAAACTGAAGGCACTGAGACAGGAGGATTGTGGGACAGAGAGTAATCCTGCTACAGCAGAGACGTCACATTTCAGTTATGGCACATGTGCATTTAATCTGCAGGGAATAATCCCCAGACTGACAAAATTACAGCTATTAAAATAAAGTTCTGAAGGTTTTTTTTTTTTTCCCCCCCAGGTACAGAACCGTAACATTAATACTTCGGTTCTGTGCAGCAGTAGTGAAACATAGACATGAAAAGAGAGACACCTCACGGGTGGACGACGAACATGTTAACCTATGAGTTCGGCCAAAAATATATTAACTCGTTTATCTTTTTTTTGGGTAAAGTTGTGTGTAAAAAAAAAAAAATTCTGTCAGATTTACAAACGTTTTGTGTCTCTAAACTCCAGTCAGCTGTAAAATACCAAACGCATTCATGATATGGTTACGTTTAGCCACGCCCACAGAACTCCATAAAAGGTAAAGAGCCAAAAAAGACAAAATGACGACTAAACGGTGAAAGAGCACCTCCTAACCACTGTGCGTGCTAAATCTTCCAGTAATGCAGCTCAGCCACTGCAGCACGTCGGCTACAAAAGACGCACACTAACTCCTCCTCGTTTTACAGAGTGCCATTACTTTCATTACGTCCTCATTGAATAACTAGTCTTATTTGTCTTAATTTATAGATTTGTTTGGGTTTTAAAGTCATTAATATGTAATGAAAATATGAATTCATTCAATTGGTGTGTAATTAAAATAAATAACATCTAAACTTAATAATTAACTTATAAAATCGCAGGAACTCGGTGAAAATTGTACGATTTGAAGCCGATCAGTTGAGGTTCGCATTGCAGAGTCTCCTTATACACAGATGTACAAAAACTCTAGAGTCAAACGTAGGATAGGAATGTTTTTTTTTTTCCGAACACCACGCCACAGATCTTGTGTATATCCTCCTGCGAACAATTTACGAATAAATTCCTTCGTATCATGTTTGAGAATTGGTTTTCTTATATAAATATTGTGAAACCTGATAAATTTAAAACACTTATTACACTACCAGTCAGACGTTTTAAACACCTGGAGGTTCTGATCACTATAAAGTGCTATGGACAAAACAAAATATTACACTAGTGTTAACTAAACGCATTTCTCAGATCCTAACGTTCGATCAATTTCCGGTTTGGCTTCAAACCACATGCAATTAAACGAACCACAAAAACAGGTCTCGGGGGTGTGTAGGGCTGAAAACTTCCTCGTACAACAACTATTTCATTCACTGACCAGAAATACAGCGACGGAAAAAGTTACGCAAACCTTTACCAAGTGTGCGCAGAAATCACAAAAATCAGCCGAGCACGGAGAACACGGAGACATGATCCCAATCTTAAATAAATAACTCGTTTAAAACATCATTCATCACGTCCAGTGCTTATCTTTGTTCGTCCAAATGTCCAGAACGCATGGCATTTCTGCAGTGCTACAGCTCTGTGCGTTGGCTCAGTTTAGCAGCTCGCAAATTAAAAAATAGCGCAAAAAAAGGCTGCATCCAAAAACACACGACTGACTAAAGAACCGTGCCGACACCGAGGCGGAGAACACATCACGGTTCTGTTCAAGCACACGAAACACTGCACATGTGAACGCAGCCTAAATCACTGAAAGAAATTCTCAGTTACGTCTTATTGTTGACTTTAGTTTAATCATTTTAGAGAGTATAAAACGAGCCCGGATGTTTAAATAGGTTAATATAGGGGGTTGAAAAACTTTTGACTGGCAGTCTGAGATCACAGAATCCAAAAAGTGGCAGCTTCAAGCTTCATGCTAACACACAGAGAGAGAGAGAGAGAGAGAGAGAGAGAGAGAGAGAAAAGCTATGAAGTAAAAATTAATTACACTTATTGCATAGAAATGAGGGAATAAAACATTTCTAAAGGAACTTGGTCATTTTTTAAAAACGTCTACTAAATAATAATAATAATAATAATAATAATAATAATAATTTTTATAGCTTTTGCTTCCAGGTGAAAATAGAAAACTTTACTTTTAGTTTAGTCACTGCTAATTTCCCCTCTTTATCACACAATAGCACATGCTAGCCACCTTAGCTATTCACACAATTCACACACAACTTATCTTAAGATTAGCTAGCTTGCTAGCGATTTTGGCTATAATCACTATCCTAATGCTAGCTGGCTTGTTAGCAGTCCTGTCTATTGGTATACATAATCTAATTTCCAAATCCAAATTCGCTAGCAAGCTAGCTAACATTAGGCTATTGGTTTACACAATATAAGAGTTAGCTTAGCCAGCGAACTTGGCTATTGGTGTAGACAATTTATTGTTAGCTAGCTTGCTAGCGAATTGGGCTACTGGTGTACACAATATTTCCTGGTGGAACAACTGTTAGGCTAATGTTAGCCAGCTTAGCGTCATTTTTATAAAATATAATTTACCATTAGCCTAAGCTGAGCTAGTTAGCCTAACTTGCTTGCATCGTTTGTTCCTGGTTTACACAATGCAGTAACCTAACATTAGCTCACTCATTAGCAAGTCTGGCTAATTGCTTTTTTACAGAACAGTTATGCTTATGTTAGCTGGCTTGCTAGAGACCTTGGCTACTTTTATTTTATACAATGTAATACCTAGGCTAATGTTACATTACGTGGTCCTAAATACTTAATTAAATAAATTATACAACACCAAGACCAACATTAGCTTGCTTGTTAGCAAGTGTGCATGGCTAGAGAGGTAACATTAGCACAGGTTTGGGTTTAGATAGCTGGCTAGCTTAGCTAATGTTGCTAAATAAAAGCACAATTTAAAAAAAAAATCTATTTTATTTGTAGTGCAAACAGCTGCACTGTGTACTGTAGTTAATGCTATTTTCACCTGGTGCAACAGATACTACTACTACTACTACTACTACTACTAATAATAATACTAATACTAATACAGGGATGTTTCTTATTTCTGGGAAATGGGAAAACATTTATGCCTTTTTCCCCCTGTTCTTTAATACTGCGTTAAATCAGTGAGGTGTGTGTGTGCACATACAGCTCAGGCTGAGAGTGTGTGAAGGACAAAAGAAAGGCACAGAGTGACGTTGGGAAAGTTTTCACACTGCATCAAATCTCATGTCAAAACAAGAATGTATTGCAGTGTCAGTGTGTGTGTGTGTGTGTGTGTCCCTGTCTTATTCGACTTATTTAGCGTAATTCATAAAGCTGCACTGAAGTTTGTCGAAATGAGTGATTGTGGATAAATAACGTGTGTGTTTGTGTGTGTGTGTGTGTGTGTCATCCAGTCTTCTTTTGAACCAACTCCCAAACTGAAAAGAAAAAAAAAAAAAACCCTCACCATGATTCATTAAAATGATCTCCATCAAGATCAATTGTCTCCAGAGGAGTGTTCTTCCTCTCCTCTATTTTAGTCTGTTCTCCTCTCCTCATTGTTACTCGCTGGTGCCGAGCCCTGGATTTTCCTGTTTCCTGCTCTGTGATTGGCTGTATGGGTCGGGAGAAACGTCCACATGAGCCTTCTGGTGAGTCAGAGCTCGTCGTTTGTGACTGCTGCGTCTCCTCTGGGCCGGAGATTTCCTCTGAGCCGCTGCGTTCTGGATCAACAACACAAATTCCACTTTTCAATGCTGCCTACGATACTTACATTAAAAACACCAGAAATAAGAAGAATTTAAAGTTCAGTGGATACAAAAACTCATCTTGGATGCTGGTTCGGAATATATAGATTGATGTTTGGGTCAATTTTTTTAAAACAGAAACTTTCTTATTCCACTCCCATCTGTATGGAACAGATGTTACTTGAGACGAAAATAAATAAATAAATAAATCTCTTCACATAATTACAAGCCTTGGTCTTGTGTGACTGAATCTAACTGCCAAGATACATTTCCAAGATGGCCACCGAGCGGAGAGACTTTACTACAAGGACTTTGGTAACAAGTCAGAAGTGTACATGTGCGCGTACTTCTAGATCGCTCAGTCGCTCCTCGTCGTCCAGCTGGATGGACTGCATGAGAGAAAACAGATCCATTCTTCCACTTCTGCTGGGACTCGGGGTCACCTGCGGGACGAAAACAAAACAGGACGCGTTATTGCATCTGCATTTTTTTTATTAACTTCAAGAGAGAGAGAGAGAAAAAAAAAAGAGAGGCTGGTGAGGGAACGACCATTTATAGCTGCTATAACGTAAGTGAGAACTACAAGGAACTACCTTGTTTCATGGATGTTCCATAACATTAGATGTAACTATAAACAGATTAAAAGTATGACGTCATTCTCTAATAACTAAAAACTGTAATCGTTGGCAAGTTGCCGTGGTATAAGAAGAAAAACACTCCAGGATGTCCTGTTATAGAAGAATAATCCTATAATAACAGAAACTCCGCTTCACCCCATTGTTGATTATTTTCCTATAACAGAATGCCGTTGGCCTGGATAGTAACATGGTGGTGGTTCGGACCTTGTCACTGTCCTGGACAGTAATAACAGGGTTTGTTGTTGCTGCTACTGAATCAGGGAGGACATCAGACGCTGAGTCAGCAAACACCTGAGAGAGAGAGAGAGAGAGAGAGAGAGAGAGAGAGAGAGAGAGAGAGAGAGATAAGCGCTAATATTATCTAGCAGGACAGGACATATTAACATTTGATTTATTATTAATTAGATCAGTAAACGTGATATTTACATCTCTCTCCTCATCCTCGTCCGTCTCTAAGCTCTCTTCCTCCTCTGGACTCTCCTCTTCCTCTTCCTCTTCTTCTTCATGCTCATCGTCTCCCTGCTCTCCCTCCGTCTCTGCCTTCTGTTCCTGCTTCTGAGCCGGTTTATTCAGCGTGTCCGATCTGGACTTCCGCTTCCAGAGGGAGCTGTGGCGCTGATTACTGCAGACAACGTTCACCAGGAGCACCAACATTTTTATAGCAAACAGACGACACATTTCAGCTTCAGCGGAGTAAATATCGAGCGTCACCTGCCGTGTTGTAATGATATCTACTGTACTTTCTTTTTTTATCTGTTTATGTAAAGAAAATCTAAGACACCTGGAGATGTAGAGCAGAGGAACTAGATTAGTTTCTAAGGTCTTCGTCCTGCATGGATGTTTTATATTATTCCAAAAATGTTCCTAGTCTGAAAATTTTAATTATTATTATTAAAAAATTAGTTAGAAGATAGCAGATTTTACTAGGATCATGGGTAAATAAATAAATGTAAACAGTGATGAAAACTTTATTGTGGGTAAAAAAAAAAAAAAAAAAAAAGCTAATCAGAACCATTAAGAAAAAATATTACTTTTTTTTAGTATTTAAGCCTAATTTTAGTATTTAAGACTAACTCCTTTAGTATGGAAAGATAACTAAATTCAGCATGGGTACCTATGCCACTTGCTTAGAGCAGGACGTTGCCATAAAATGAGGGATTATGGGTAATTTGCTGAGCCGAGCCACTTAATACAATATCGGGCAATACAACGGTGAAGTTGTTTATCATGAAAATAAAACATATTACATTGATAAAATGAAGTGTGTGTGTGTGTGTGTGTGTGTGTGTGTGTGTGTGTGTGTGTGTGTGTGTGAGAGAGAGAGAGAGAGAGAGAG
>JAKKZJ010000007.1:1305717-1318514 GCA_033441845.1 Pangasius mekongensis
GTGTGTGTGTGTGTGTGTGTGTGTGTGTGTGTGTGTGTGTGTGTGTGTGTGAGAGAGAGAGAGAGAGAGAGACCTGGCGCTCAGGATGCCGCTGTAGGTGTGTAGCTGTTTGAGGAAGCTGTCGTTGGGCTGAACGATGGGTCTGCGCTCTCTCACGTGGTTAAGCGCCTCCTCTAACGTCCAGCCCTGCTTCTTCATCAGAAACGCGATGACCGAGGAGGCGGAGCGAGACACGCCCATCTTACAGTGCACCAATACGGACTGCCCGCTCATCCTGCATCAACGCGACAGACAGAGAACGTCCAAAACATCACGACTCATCAAAGAGGGGGTTAAAGGTGCGGTTCGGAATTTCAAATGTTTCTAGACCTATAATAATATCTTACTACTAAAGATATTTTACTACTTAAAAAAGTGGGCATGTTGTGTGCTGAAATGGAAAAAAAATGCAAACAAACAAACAAACAAATAAATAGCAGCATTTTAAAGCTGTTTTTATTTATTTAAACAAAAAACACAACTGCTTTTTATTTCTGTATTGATTTTAAAAATCATGTCTGTGTTTCATTGCTGGTTTAGGAAAAAAAAAAAAAGACATTTTATTGCTTTTTTCAGGGGGAAAAACCTGACAGCATTTTATTGCTGTTTTTGTAAAACAAATAAATTAATTAAAAAAAAGTAGATAAATAAAATCGTTGCCTCATTTTATTGCTGTAAAAAAAAAAAAAAAAAAAAAAAAAAAATCATAAGCAGCTCAGTCCTAGCTACTACCTCGCTCTCTAGATTAGATTTATTATTCTCAGTAAAAATACACACATTATATTGCAAATATCTGCTGTGTCTGCTGTGACAAAAAAAACAAAAAACAAACAAACAAAAAAAACACACCGGCAGCAATAACACTCCATACCTGGCTTCGTTAATGAACATGTACGTGTTATTCCAGTGCGAGAGAAGATCCGTCGACTCCACGTCATACACACGGATATTCATGTAGGTGAAGGATTCTGGGAAAAAGTTATCGATCTCCATGGTGACATTTAGGATGTAACCCACACTGCAATCACACGTACATCAGTGTGGTAGATTAACGTCTCGAACATGCTCATTAGATTTAAAGTCAGTGTGTTCATTGTGTAACTCTGTAAACGCTTAGCATACTTGTTTTTCTGAAGTTCTTCAAAGTTGGCTGCGTTCCACTCGGAGCCCTAAGAAGAATGAGGAAATAAAAGAATATATTTACTGTAATAAGGAGGAGATGTTTTCTAGTAGTAACAAGATGCAGAAGAGGATTTTTTTTCAGCAATGCGCTTCGCAGTTGGACGTTTTTTTTGTTCATGGAAATAAACGCAGGACCTTAAATTTCTTCAGTTAAACAAAAACTAATAAGCAACAGTTACATCTGTGGCAAAAAACCAACCTGCCAACCAGAGCCAAGGACTAAATTATTCAACAATTTGTGATGTAAATGATTAATATTGTTGGAATATCAGCATTCAGTATGCTTTATTGTGTTGTGTTAAGTAGATTCGACGTCACGTCTTGACTTTTCAGTACGTTATGATGATGCGTGAACATGCTGGACCCAGTCATGATGTAATTAGCAAGAGAATGATGTTACAGAACAACCTTTAGGACAGCAGGAGGAAATAACAGTAATGAAAAAGGCTGCAGAGCGTTACCAGATAAAGATAGTCTAAGATTTTGGATGGTTTGTCCATCTGAGCCATTGTGACCATCATCTCATTGTCGATGTACTCCTTATAGTTCTTCATGTCCAAACCAATCTTGGCCTCCAGAGCAGATCGAACCTGCGCGCGCACACACACACACACACACACACACACACACACACACACACACACACACACACACACACACACACAGATCATCGCTGTCCTAGAACGAAACAAGTAGCTCAGTACACCACACAAACGAATTTAAAATAAATTTCTGCAAGGAGAAATGTGTTTAATTTAATATTTCTGGAAGGAGTCTCCAGTGTCAGTGCTTTTGTAACAGTCAGAGGTGAAACTGTAACTTTAAGTTTTCCAACATGTAACTATAAACAGATAAAACACACAATGTGTCACTCTTTAATGAACAAACATGTATAATCGCTGTGGTGTAAGAGGAATGAAACACTTCAGGATGTGCTGTTATAAGAAAACGATCAGCGTCACTGTGATGAGAGTAACTCCGACTCATCACGCCACGCCATCACTGATTATTTTCCTCTAACAATCACGACACCAAGTGTTTAATTCCCTACTTTCTCACAGGATAAGTCCACACCTTAACAGTGAGACTAAACAGGACTGCTGGGCTTAGAGCATCATTTAAGACACGTGCTTTGTGTACTTTTTGTCTTCTCGTTCTCTGTATACCTGTTTGGAGGTGATGTTCTCCAGGTCCACGGTCCTCATGATGTCTCTGAGCTGGACTTTAATCTCTCTCTCTACACTCTCTCTCTCCGTGCTGTGGCTTTTGTTGTCCTTGCGTACCGACTCGAGGCCCGTCATGGCCCTCCACTCGTTCACACACTGATGGTCCGACTCCACGTGCTGTATGTAGTGCTGAGCCCAGTCCAAACCACAGCCTGGGATCACGGCACCCTGCACCGCCCGCTCGCAACAGCCGTGTAGCGCCTGGAGCACGGACCTGCGCGCGCACACACACACACACACACACACACACACACACACACACACACACACACACGTTTGTCTTACTATCCTTGTGACGACATAATTATTAATCTAATCTAACCCTAACCTTAGTAACCAAAGGGAAACCTTTCAGCTCTTATAGTTTTTCCAAAATAGTTAATAGTCAAAATAGCCAAATGTCCCCACAAGGGCAAAACTGTCAGATATTCCTATATTTGTGGGGACTGAATGGAGGCAAAAGTTTGCATACCCCATCAAGCTTCTGAAAGGGAAAAACTAGCCTTTATCTCGATATTACAATTAATGTACAAAACATCGAATTTCAGGATGCTGAAAATGAAATTTGGACATCTTTTGCAACAATACAACACTCTGAAGCATCAAGAAAAAGATTTAGCATGAATAATTAATACTTACAACAAGTATGCAGTTATAAAGGCAAGGTTTGGACATACACAGTATACAGGATAATTATATCACATTCACAAAAGGGAGATACAAACTTATGAGCTCATAAATTTATAAACTATATGACCTTTCTGTTACTTGTGATTATAAAGGGAAAATCTGTGAAACCCAAAAAACTAAATTTCGCTTTTCTTACTTTGTCCTAAGGGGGTACAAACTTTTGCACTCAACTCTAAAGATATTTACTATTAAAGATTAAAAACTAAGCAACGCGTCTCACACACAGAAGCTGATATATCGGTGCCTGGACTATAACCAAAGTCTGCTCAGCCGTTCAGATTACAGACTTAAGCAAGTATTTAAGTATTAAGTAAGCGGATATAGAAAATATTTTTGAAATAAAAGTAGAATTAAAATGTTTTTACTGAGGTTCAGCAGCAGAGGACTGAGAAAAGGTGGTTTGTGATTATTTTTCTCCACCTGGCTGCCAATAATAAAACTGGATTAACGTGATGGCTGTAATTATTTAGTCGAGTCTCGTCGCCATGGCGAAAGCGTAAACAGATCTGTAGTTAATGTGAACTCACCACATTGTCTGAATAGACACAGGCTTAAATATCCTCGTGCATTCTGCAGACGTCACACTGAAGCCACTAAGAAGGATAGAGAATGAATGGGTTACTTAGATGTGAGTTTTTTTGACATCTCAGTGACTGACTTGGTGTTTGTGTCACTGCAACAGGATGTCTGTTGCCAATAATCATTAATAATTATGGAAACACACAAAGTCAGGCACCTGTTATCACTCTGCACTAAACCCAAACCAGCCCACTGGAATGTAGGTCTATAAAAACAATAAGATTTTAAATTATCCCTTGTTCTTTCGGAAACATTTCTGCGGGGATCAGCCAGAGCTGCCTGTGTTTAAGCCCTGAACAAGACGGTTAACGTTACCTGGGGAGGTTCTGTAGTTACCAACAGTGTGATTTTAATCCATGTACAATATGTCAATATTGAAGTTTTTTTTATAAGTCTGAAAAGTAGAAATTCTGGAGATAATTACCCTCTAGATTTGGCAAAAAAAAAAAAAAAGAGTGACTTGGTAAATGTACTGCTGCTTGAATTAATGGTTATGTAATAACTAAAACCTAGTAATACGCATCGCAGTGACATGTACGTCAGAGCTATGGCGTGATGATCCAGCCTGCCACAAGATAACCTGGCCTGCCACCTGACATTACGTGGCAGCTCGGATTGTCAGATGAAGTTGGCTGCCTACCAATGAGCCGAGCTGCCACCATCAAACCACGCTGCCATCTGGTGAGCAGGGCTTCTACCTGACGATCCCGGCTTCTACCTGCCACCTGACAATCCCAGCTGCCACCTGATGATCCAGACTGCACTCTGATGATCCAGACTGCACTCTGATGATCCAGACTGCACTCTGATGATCCAGGCTGCCACCCAACGAACCAGGCTGCCACCCAACGAACCAGGCTGCCACCCAACGAACCAGGCTGCCACCCAACGAACCAGGCTGCCACTCTGTGACCGGCAAAAGGATCTGGTCTGACGATCCAGACTGCACTCTGAAGGACGGGGCTCCGACCCAACCCACTGCCTTCAGAGGAACCAGGCATCTGCGCTAGAACTCATCAATCCGGTCTCCGATGTGTATCGAAACTACGACACGCCAGTCAGGGATACGATCAATCAAATCGTATTCTAACCTTTCAGTTCGAGCTGCGAGCTTCTAATCCATAATACGATCTTTCAATCCGTGCTCCACAGCAGGATGTCTACGATCATGCTCATATCTTCAGATTACGCAGGCACTTTATCCACCAGTCAAATTCTATGCAAATGACATTATTAAAACTTCCTCTGGTAAAACCAATCGATTTTAAACAGGGGTTTAGAGCATTTTAATCTCTCGGTCTTACCCGTCTCCGTCCAGATACACCTGCGTGTCACTCCATATGGGCAAAACCAGGCCAATAGTGCAATCATCACTGAGAGAGAGAGAGAGAGAGAGAGAGAGAGAGAGAGAGAGTAGATAAGATAAGATGGCACCAACTTTGGAAAACAAGGAAGCAGTCAGTAAGAAGATTTTAAAGATTACAGAGACTTTAAAACTGAGCTGTAAAACTGATGTTTAGCCAACCTGTTCATGTTTGGGAAGTCCATGCCAAGCAGAAGACTCTCCTGTTTGTGGCTGGTGGTTGTAACGATGAGTAAATATCTCACTCTGACGGGACTCACTGACTCCAAACGAACAGCCTGGAACCGGACAGGAAGGGAATCAGCATCTTACCCGCTTACATCCTAACTAATATCCATTCCCTACATTCAGGTCTATGAGTCCAAGTCCGAGTCCACTTCTGAGGACTGTTTTAACCCTCAGACATGTATTATTATGCCTGTTTATGTTACCTGGGTTTACGCAAGCAATAAAAAGCCCTTTGTTTCAAATAGCTACGTGATGTTTGTTAGCATTTTTTCAGCACAGATAAGGACAGGACTATTGTAGTTTCAAGCATGTCACACTGTGGTAATAAGTTTAATCCAAACACCACCTGATATCATTTTGAATCAGCATCCAAGATTAAAAATATGTCATTTAATCCAAATATGATGGATCCAATAGGAGTTTTGTCTTTTTTTTTTTTTTTAAAGCTGTTAGGAAAAGAAAAAATCCAAACACTTCCCAAGATGCTGAGTTTTAAATTAACTGTTGGAAAATGTTAATGACTTTGCTGATTATAGCGTTGATAATACATTAATACACTTCATAGTGTACGTTATTATACATTCAGACTTAAACACTGATGGAAAGGTACTTTACGATAAAGTATATTTTATTAAATTAGTAAAACCAGCTCTCCGTCGCAGACTCAGGCTGGTCATGTTGATATCTTACCAGTTTGACGGTATCTTCAGGTCTCAGTAGTGAAATCATAGCATGTAAATGCTTGCGCTTTGTATCAGAAGCTCCGCCCACAAGCAGAGCATTTGGACACAGAGAGGGTGTCTCTTCTTCATTTGGCCCCTCCCTCGCTCCGTCTTCTAGTAAAAGCACCGCACCTCTGACGAAGGCAAAACTCTCCCTGATGTACAGAACATAGGAGTAATTCATTAAAAAAGAGAGTTTTATATCAAATAATCCACAAATTCTTCTTATATCACAGAAACCTACAAAAAAATTACATTTTCTAATTATAAAAAAAAAAAAAAAAAGATGTACTTTTTATCCATTAAATGTTGTGGAATGCCCACGAAAAGAAGTTTTCTTACTTACATTATTAAGAAAAAAAAAAAAAAAAAAGACTTAAAATCTTAAAGTTACAGCTTTACCTCGGACTGTTACAAAGCGCTGACACTGGAGACTCCTTCCGTAAATGTTAAATGTTAAGAAGAAATAAAACATGATCATTTACCTCTTCTGAAGTTTCCCTCTTCTTGAAATGGGTTCATCCTTAAAGAAAATAAAACAGTGTGAATGAGAAGAAATGTGCAGCTGGATGTGAATTATTAAAGCTTGGTACAGAACATGAAAAGAAAAATCTACCAGGAACGAACCGCACACTGGTATTTAGAATTAACACGTGACTTTCATCTTATTTTACAATGACATTCAGAGGCTGTTCAGCTCCCTGCTGATCGTGGTGCAGTGAGATTTAGGCTTCATCTGTGCATAAAGTGAGCGATGCAGCGGCGCTTTAGTGCTTTAGTCCGTCCAGCTTTCACACGTCCTCATCTGTACATTCTGCTCAAACAGATCAGCCTCTAAAGATCCCTCACTAACCGAGCCGGGTCTCTGCCATAACCCGTATAGCTGCAATGCATTCTGGGACTTTAGTCAAGCTCTTGCACGCTTGTTTTTAGAAACTTGGAGCAAAACCTGACAGTCTGAGATCGTTGAATAATTTTCGCCGTTGTAACTGCGCTAGCAATATTTCCTGTAACATCAGAGTGGTGATGTTACGCTCACATTAGCTAGTGTCAAGTCGCTTGTGTCTCTTAGTCGTGTAGGTTGTTTTCTGTTGTGGGCGTGGTTTGTCCAGCTTTTCTGAAGAGAAACTGCAGTAGCTATATATAGCTTCTAAAGCTAACTAGTTAAACACAAATCACATACATGCACTCACCAGAGAGAGCAACGATCACAGCTACGATCACTGCTACTAGGTTAGCTTTCTATCATCCGACGAAGCACTCAAGCCAATCGTTTGGATTTGACGCTTTACAGCATCATGCCTAATTTGCACAGAGTTGAGAAAATCTTTGTCTCTTTGTTGCATGAATGCACAGAAAACAAACACTCGCTTGTCACTCTGTCACTTGCAGGTGTGAATGCAGGGTTACGTGTCAGCATAAACCAACAAATTAGCAACAGACTGCTAAGCGTGTCACAAATACAGGGTGTCCCAAAAGTCTCCATGCACAGAAGGAATTAACACTTTTTTAGCAAAAATTTAACTTTATTTACAAAACATCCTCTACATGATTGCCATTTCACGCCTCTCACACTCATCGTCAACTCGTGTAATAACAGGTTCCCAATGATTTCAATACGTTCTTCTTTTGTCAAAGGCATTCTTAAAGGCTGTCTGAAAAAAATTATATATATAATATACACTAAGTATGAAAAATTATGGAAAAAAAAAGTGTTAGTTTCCACTACGTATGGAGGCTTTTGGGACACCCTGTATTTTAATATGAACATATTTAATGTGTTTCAGAGTGAAATTTTTCTTCATTAATACGACAAGTTTGCAGACAGAGGGAGAGAAATAAAGACCCACAAAAGGAAAAACAAGAAAAAAAAAAAAGGAAACCACTAGTGTGGTTACAGACGTCATGATGTGTCACCAAGGAAGCTTGTGTGAAAGGAGATAGTGGAAAGCACGGAGAGATGGAGACGGAGAAGAAAGCAGAGACAGACGCATGCGCTGTTATGCTCCTGACATGTCCAGACTGAGGAGCGGCGAAAGAAAAAAGACGAGAGAGGACGAGTAAAGACATGCCGAGCCCTCGTACTGTAACACACAATAAATCCTGTAAAGCTAATTCAGTATGGTTTCCTCGTCTTCGTAACGTGTGTGTCAATTTCTACGGCTCAAAGGATTTGCCTTACAAATGTTACACAAACTCTGGTACAGAGAAACAGGAAAAAAACAAAGCATGATTACAACATGTGCTGAAAGAAGGTGAATTTCTCAACACGAAATGAGTACATACCAAAGAGAAGTGCCACATACGAGCTGAAAGAAAGAAAGAAAGAACCAGAAAGCGTGAACATGAAGCAAAGAAAGACTGAAAGCCTGAGGAAAAGACAGGAAAAGATGAAGGGATGAAATGCAAATATTCAGACAAATGTGTGTCACTAATTCATGCAGTAAGATGTGTATTAAAATGCTGCCGATTTTCTCATGTATGTAGTAAAACAGCGACACGGCAACAACATCGTGTCCACCGTCATCTGACGTCCACAAGAGAGCTGTTTTTATTTTATCAGTTATAAAAACACTGGTGAAAAAAAAAAGTCCTCATGCAAAACTGATGCAATGGAAATTTTATGCAGACGATGACACATGTCCGGTCATAAACCTCAAACAATATTGTCTAAAATATAGAAAATCTTTCTATAAAATCAATCTGAAGTGTCTATTAAACATCCAGCAAAAGTCTGAATGAAAAAAAAAAAGAAGACAGACATGTTATAAAACACCAAAACAGCAGCTGAACGCTCTGATCACACCGACCTGAGACTGTCCTAGTGGGCGTGGCCTAATATTCTAATTACATTCTAGATTGACAGCACTCTCTCTGAAACTCCGCCTCTGCTGCCACTCAAGCAAATAAAAATCAGGATCCAATTATAGAGTTACACAGTAGCTATGCTCAATAGGTTAGATTTCCTTTGCTAGGTTAGCTTCGCAAACTAGAGCATCTTTCACTCGCTAGAGCATCTTTCACTCGCTAGAGCATCTTTCACTCGCTAGAGCATCTTTCACTCACTAGATTATATTTAGCTAACTAGGTAGCTTTCACTTGCTAGGTTAAATTTTTCTTGCAAGGTTAGATTTTTTTGCTAGGTTAGCTTTGCTAACTAGGTTAGCTTTCATTTGCTAGGTTAGCTTTCGTTTGCTAGGTTAGCTTTCGTTTGCTAGGTTAGCTTTCATTTGCTAGGTTTGATTTCTCTTGATAGGTTAGCGGTCACACACAAGGTTATCTGTCCCTCATTAATAGCTAAGCTATAATAACTCATAATACTTTAGCTTTTACTCATTAGGTTAATCTTCTCTCGCTAGTTAATGTTCACTCTCCTTCTCTTGCCAGATTAGATTTTGCTCCTTAGGTTAGCTTCCACTCCAACATTATCCTAATCAGAAAACATGGAAATTACAGTGCAAAAGTTTGTATCCCCCATTGGACATGAATGGCAAAAAAGATTAAATATATACCTCTAGTTTATAATTTTCCAAAAATAAACAGAATTCCAAGAAGATAAAAATGAAATATTTAGCATACACAACAAGTAGGTATGAGGACGTTATAAAGGCAAAGCGTGGACATACAAGCTGTTACGAATGTTTACGTCACATTAAGAAACTTTTAAATTAATTGTTTTGTGCTATTTGTCCTAAGGGTGTGCAAACTTTTGTATGTGCAGGACGCTCGTCTCTGAGCTGTGTGTTATTGTGACACACTGTATAGAACTGAATGAGGAAATAATGATGACGTCTTTATTAAATAAAATAAAAACAGCTCGTTCAGACGTTGTGTAACGGCGTTGTTGGAAAACTCACTGGCGCGGTGGAGACAGACGGAGATCTGTGCAGGGTCAGTAACGCCATCCCAGCTCCCGGCTCACTGAAACGCCGCTCAGGTGAGACGTGACTCGTACAAAGGTGTTTAAACTCCTGCTGAGGGACGACAGAAGTGAGATAATCAGCGGAAGAAGAAAAATATTTACAGTGCAGCACACCGTGTAACCTGACAATCCTGCCGACCGTGTAACAGGAGAAGCGAGGACTGTACAAACCAGTCAGGGCACTTCATTTAGCACACTTCATTTAGTGCACATCACCTGGCACACGTTACCTGTCTCACCTCACCTGGCACAATTCAACCACCAGCCACACTTCACTTGTCTCATATCACCTGGTGCACTTTAATTGGCACGTCACCTTATACACTATATGCCACTTGAGGCACTTCACCTGGTGCACATCACCTGTCTCACACCTGCTACTGCACATCACCTGTCTCACACCTGCTACTGCACATCACCTGTCTCACACCTGCTAGTGCACTTCACCTGGTGCACATCACCTGTCTCACACCAGCTAGTGCACATCACCTGTCTCACACCAGCTAGTGCACATCACCTGTCTCACACCTGTTACTGCACTTCACCTGGTGCACATCACCTGTCTCACACCAGCTAGTGCACATCACCTGGTGCACAACACCTGTCTCACACCAGCTAGTGCACAACACCTGTCTCACACCAGCTAGTGCACAACACCTGTCTCACACCAGCTAGTGCACTTCAACTAGCTCATGTCACCTGTCTTACACTAAGTAGTGCACTTCACCTAGCTCACGTAACCTGTCTCACACCAGCTAGTGCACATCACCTGTCTCACACCAACTAGTGCACTTCACCTAGCTCACGTAACCTGTGTTACACCAACTAGTGCGCTTCACCTGGAACATTTCATTTGTTGCACATCACCTGTCACACTTCACCTGACTCATTTCACCTTTCACACTTCACCTGGTGAGGACCCACACTGCTTGCTGCACATTGCCTGGAACACTGCAGTTAGCACATTTAAACGGTCACGTGACCTGGAGTGCTTCAGTTAGAGCGTATCACCTGTCACACATCACCTGCAGCACTTCACTTAGCTTTCATGTACAGATGTTTCACATCCACAACAGTTTTTTTAAACCTTTTACTACAGTCTGCTTCATTACTGCTTCTGCTACATCACGACCCCAATAAACAATGATTTTGCAAATATCTTACCTATAATCACACACACACACACCATTATTTAAACAGGCTAACACAAGGCACCCCAGCCATCTGTGTGTATCCTACTTAGAAATGAACTTAGACACACGTTATAGTCAGTGGTGTACACTCGCAGCACCACAGGCTACACTCGCAGCACCACAGGCTACACTCGCAGCACCACAGGCTACACTCGCAGCACCACAGGCTACACTCACATTATCACAGGCTACACTCACATTATCACAGACTACACTCGCAGCACCACAGGCTACACTCACATTATCACAGACTACACTCGCAACAACACAGGCTACACTCGCAGCACCACAGGCTACACTCGCAGCACCACAGGCTACACTCACATTATCACAGACTACACTCACACCACCACAGGCTACACTCACAATATACTATCACACTATACTCACATCAAAGAATAAACTCAAAATACCGAAGAGTATACCTACAATATTGCCAACTATACTCAAATCACTACACGTCTATAATATAGGCCCATATTTTTAATATCTCAGACTATACTATACTATACTACACTATACTATTACTTTTACTATACTCACAATATCAGCCTCACTGTCAGAAAACGACATTATGACGACACTTATCACAATATCCTTATCATATCATTACATTTCCTGGTCCTGGTTAGTAATCTCCAACCAGTATATGATATCTCCTGGATATGATCAATATTGTTCTAGTCTAGCTAATCAAATGTGCTGATTTAACACACACACACACACACACACACACACACACACACACACACCATCTCCTCGGGTGTTCACACCTGAACAGGTAACAGATTCTACACCTACACCTACCTCCTAACCACCACATACCACACATTCCTCCATTATGGCCATCCAGACTAACACACTGGAGCTGTAACGGAGGCTTCAGACTTCATCGCAGCTTCATTTCCATGCGATGCAAACAAGTAACCGTGCGGTCAGAATCATGTTCACGCAATCATCAGTGTAAAGCTACACGTCGGCATGTAGCGCGACCGCACAAACAAACGCACGCGCGCGCGCGCGCACACGCACCTACAGCCTACAATGACATTATATACAGTTCATACGAATGTGACTTGAATGTGCATTTCTATTCCTGACACATCTACTTGTCTGAGTTACAGTCATGCCACAGCTATAGCTATGCGCACTCCCAGTTCCTCAAAAACACACACGACATAAACACGCCACGACCGCTTATTACCTGCTCCGTGTACAGAAATGAAGCAGAAATATTTCCTCTCTTGTATAGAAACTGCTAAAGAAGCCCGAGCTCTTGCCTCCTCTGAGCTGCTGTAGTCGGTATGCTGGTTAAAAGTTGTGCTCTGAGAAGGGGAGTGAAGCTCGAGTCCTGGAAGCAGGAAGCAAAATACAGGCGACACTCACACTAACATACTAACACACTCACACACTCCTACACACACACACACACACACACACACAAGAGCTGTGCATGAAAACAAGCATGCTAAAACACCAAGTGGCACAGTGAAGTGTTAGTAGCTGAGGTAAAGAGGGTTATTTTTAGAGGTGTGGACTGAGCTGAACACACATACTAGCCTACTACAGTGTGTGTAGAGAGAGAGAGAGAGAGAGAGAGAGAGAGAGAGAGAGAGAGAGAGAGAGAGAGAGAGAGAGAGAGTGTGTGTGTGT
>JAKKZJ010000007.1:1334841-1346522 GCA_033441845.1 Pangasius mekongensis
CAGTGACACAGTGTGATTCAGTGATTCAGTGACATAGTGTGATTCAGTGATTCAGTGACACAGTGTGATTCAGTGATACGGTGTGATTCAGTGACACAGTGTGATTCAGTGACACAGTGTGATTCAGTGACACAGTGTGATTCAGTGATACGGTGTGATTCAGTGACATCTGTATCACTTCTCTTCACACCAAGAATCCTGCTATCTTAAGTTTCAAGCTTTGGTTTATTTTTACAGCTCTGAAATTAGCTCCGCCCCAAACAGGAACAAAGCCCCACCCCCTTTCCTTTAAACACAGCCCATGGGGTCGGTTAGAGGTTATTCTGGAGAGTATTTCCGGACCAGAATAATGCCAACAGATGCAGTGAAGAACATAACAAAACAGATACAATGAAGAATATTTAATCGCTATATCACAGAAACCTTTTAGCATAAGTCAATCCTTTCTGTGTAAATCCATGTTATTATTATTATTATTATTATTATTATTATTATTTTATTATTATTTTCATTTAGCTGTGCCTAAACAACTATTACCTGTGCTTGTTGTCATGGTTACAGTCCAATAGGTGACATGTTATCATGTTTTTGCCAATCAGAAAGAATAATTTTCCATGACCAAGGCATAAAATGTATTATAATTACTTTTTTAATGATGTCATTTTAATGATGTCATAAAATCTATGTTAGCCAGAGCACACTTAGCATGAACCTGGTATGTATCCACTGGGTTTACATGAACAACGTAATCAGATTTTTTTTTTAAATCTGATTTTGCCAGTAGTCTGATCATCACACAGTCTGCATGTTACGCATGTTTATGACATTTATATTTCAGTCTTACGAAGCAGGGCTCGTGATGTCATGGTGTGCGTCGGGGTGGGCGGGGGGGTGGGACATTGGGTTACTGTCAGCGTTGTGTTTCGCATGTTCTTCCCATGTTTGCGTGCGCTTCCTCTGGGTTCTCTGGTTTCCTCCCACTGTCCAAAGACGCTCAGGTAGGCAGATTGGCTATGCTAAATTTCCTCTAGGTGTGAATGTGTGTGAATGGTGACCCTGTGATGGACTGTCATCCAATCTGAGATGAATTTTCATGCTTAGAGCCTGATGTTCCACCGATTATATATTTATACAACACATAAGGGTTCTTCAGTTGTTCCTCTTTAAGCTGAGGACTCGTTTGACTCTAGAGCCAAAGTCTTGGGAAAACATTATCTAGGCTGAGAATTCAGTCTGCATGGTTAGTGTGTGATTATGGTGAAGTGTGTGTGTGTGTGTGTGTGTGATCCTGAGATGTGCAGACATTTCTCCCAAATTTACATCTGAGGAGGATTTCCTTCCACCAGTTAGCTTCACTTTAAACGCCTTGATGTCTTCTGAAAAGATAAGGCATCAGTGTAAACACACAGTGTCTGCTCTACGCTTCTCTTCAGGTCACGACAAAGAAAGAGCATCAGGGAACCTCAGGCTGGGTTTATGCGAATAATAATGAAATAAAACGTGGGATTAGTGCTTCTGTGCCTGCATTACGTTTTGAAGATACAACCTTAAGATTTCACTTCTGCCTTCTGTGCAATTTATATTAATCATCAGTCAAGTGGAGCGTGGGTGTAAAGTGAAATTTCGATAACGACGAAGGCTAACGGTACGCCGCATTGAGCCGCCCCTTCGTTTTTGATTACTCCCATTTTCTTTCTGCTCTCCTGATTGAGGCTCGGCGTGCGCCGATATTACGGACTTTAACGGTTGATCTGATTTCTCTGGCTGTGTCTCTGAAGCTTCATTATAGAAGTGCGCAGGGGTAGCGCGAGTCAGCCCAGGCTGATGAATACTTATCACGGCTTCATTATGTTTTCCTGATGTCTCGAGTGAAATAACCGATAAAAGAGACGAGCGGCACAGAACATTTTGAGTATTAATACTACTACTCTACTATTACTACTACTACTGCTAAACGTAGAGCATCGTAACTGATTTGTCAGATCATTTATGTGTTATGTCAACATGACATAATCGACAAGAAGTCCTTACAATATCTTACACTCGTTTAAGTAAGTGTTTATACATGTTAATGTCAGGTTTATGATAAAACTCAGAATATAGCTATGTATGTAGCTCTATGAACACCACCCTTAATGTATGTTTTGAAGAAGCTAAGTCAAATCTGGAATATACTGCAGCTATGTAGCTCTATGTAGCTCTATGAACACGAGCCTTGAATAAAGTTCTGATGTTTGTCATGAAGAATCAAAGTAGTATCTATGGCTATGAAGTCTTATGTATCTTTATGAACACCATTCTTAAATAAAGCACTGATGTTTAGTAACCCAGAGAATATTTGATAAAACTACTTAAGAGCAGTGTACGTGTGTTAAGCCTACAGGATACCTACATGTAGCTCTATGTAGCTCTATGAACTCCACCCTTCGATAAGGTTCTGATGTTTAGTATTGTTAAGAATATTTGGTAACGGTACTCAAGACCAGTGTTCATAAGGCTACAAGACAGTTATATCAACCTTTATGTCAGCTGAAGAATATAGGTAGAATGTAGAATATAGCTATGTAGCTCTATGTAGTGCTATGCATACTGCACTTAAATAAAGTTCTACCAGTTTTCTAAAAAAAATTTTAACCTTCCCCTTTGAGTGAACACAAAGCACTCGCTCGGATATTAATCATTAGATCGTATCCAGACTAAAAGGTGAATCAGGCGCTTGTTTCTCCCATCAACGTCAGACTTTTAACTGCGTGAATGCTAAATATTTCTCAATCCATCAATTCCTCTGCTTAGTCTATTTCACAGGTTTCTTCCAGCCCTAAACATGTCGCTAGTTAATAGCCAAAAGCCATTTATTGCTCACAGCATCAGTCTAAATGAGGACATTTCATCAGAATGACAGATTTTTGGAGTTGCAGGTTGGAATTTCTCCAGTTTGGAGGTGCCAAAGTCAAACCCGAGAAACTTCTGTCTTGCTGGCAGATAAATATCACTTGTGCTTAATTAAGGACTGGTATGAGAGAACATTTAGTCGTTTGGTATCTGTTAATTTTTAATCACGCTTAATATTAACAGAACTCTTCAACATCTGAGCTGTTCGTGGTTAGAGCTCGTGATGAATCATCTGCATATTCAGATTCAGATTTGGGCTTAATGTTGTCCATCTGTAGGTTTACTGCTGAAAGTGAGACGAACATGCACACACACACACACACACACACACACACTCAGTCAGTGGTCTTGTTAAGGGGCAGCAATTCCAAGAAAGCATTTGGCTAATCATCTTTTCCACAGTTAAAGCAAAACCGTTTCAGGACGTGGCTATTTTCAGGCTGTATTATTAGTGCAGCACAGAAACACACAGGCTACAAATTACATTTCCAGTTTTAATGTATCTTTAGACTACACTGTTAAAGAAAATAACGTGTAATAAATGTGCAAAATAATAAATTTGTGCGTCACGTTACACTAAGGACAAACCTATTTTTTAAATGCTTTCCGGCGGCTCAGCTGATATTCTGAAACTGCTTATAGTTTCATGATGGATGGAGGATGTGACGTCTTCGGCAGCTGTGTCTACGTGGGATGTTTTTCCGACTGAAAACCGACCGGAAGTAAAGTCCGAAACAATTCAGGATCGGCTTCATCGAGTTAGCATGCGCCGTTGTTCTGACTCCAAACTAGCTGGATAGTGATGTGCAACCCGCGGCTCAGAAAGTTTTTTTTTTTTTCTTTCCCACATTACAACATGTACTCTGCCATAGTGCAAGGATTTTATTTAGCTTTATTTATTTAGCTTTAACCTTATTTAGCTTTATTTAGAGTTTTTATTTAGCCTGGAATTCCTTCAAGAGCGGATGGAAAAAGGATTATGGAGAAATGACTTTTCCCTACGTGGTCTTGTGCAGCTGACTAGAATTGACTTCGTTTCCATTCTTGAATATTTTCAGCACATTTAACTGATTTCTTTACCGTCTGCCTCTCTGCTTTTGTCATCGCCCCGACTAGTGAATGAAACCCTAACACACTAATGCACCACTTTTCTGTTTCCTCCCTCATTTATTATATTTTTTTCCAGAATCCTTCATTCCTCTTGTTTAGACTCTTCTACAGGAAATATTGTGATCATTATGGTTATTATTATTATTATGATGATTACGACCTGTCATGTTGTTCAGGAGACCAAGGTCAGTGCTTTTCTCATTTATTATACAACAACCTTGAGTGTGCTGTAGAAATACGATTAATTATTATTAGCACAATTAGAATGAGTCTGAGCATCAGAGCAAGCTCTGAGTGTTCTCTTACACAGCCATTACTGTCCTCTTAAGACATTCCAGCGACTGTTCTTATAGTTTTAAAGCGAAAAATAAAGAGTATCCGTTCGATAGGGATTTTGCTGATAGATAAGCTAAACAAACTTCTGCTGGTTGGCTGAGATAAGCTAATTCAATTTGCTAATGTTTGTATTGTGTTAGTTAAAAGATAAAACTGTTTACAGCTTTGTAGTTTTAAGGAAAAGATTAAGATTATGAAGAGTATTTTGTCCATACTCATTTTCAATCCTTTACATGTTTGTTGATAAATTAAGCTAACTGTTATTGGGTGACTGAGATAAGATAATTCCGTTTGTTTTTTTTAACCTGCTAACTTTAAAACAATGATTTGGACCAGATCTCAGAAAAAATGGTTATAAAGAAGAGAAAAAGAGAAAAATACGTGTTGTGAGCTTGGACATGGTGTCTTCTAGTGCAATAGTATTAGCAAAACATGGCTGCCTTGTGAGCCACGGTTATTAAGCTAAGCCTTCAGATTTTACTCACACACACACACACACACACACACACACACACACACAGTCTTTCATTTAAAGCCTACAGTCACAGGAACCTTTGATTAGCATAAAGAACCACAGACACAGGAAGGTAGATGTCTCACTGGGTTCATGCTGCACTTATTCTCACCTTCCGACTGGGAAAAATGTTCACCTCAAGCTCTGCGTGGGAATTTCAAGTTCGGAATCTTTTTAGATCTTTCCAATTTTTCTGACTAAACCCAGAAGTGAGGCACTTCACTACATAAACAAGGCGCGTCTCAGAGGAAACAAAATCATAAAATAGGAATTTAAGTGATGGCATCCTATCCAGAATTCACTGAACAGGATAAAGTGCTTAATGAAGGTAAATGAATGAATGAATGAATCGATATCTTAGTTTATGCATAACATATAATATGAACACAGCTATATGCTTATGCCTGCTAATGTTAGATAAAAAATTACAACCTCTATATTTAAACAAACTTGTAAGGTCTGAACAACGTTGGAATAATGGGAAGTTTTACGCTCCTAAATTCTCCACGTGACACGAACACAGTGTTGGCCGTGGAATGGACGACTTTCCAGAATTTGAAGAGGCGTGGCTTAATTCAGTGACAGAAGCCCCGCCCCAGATCGTCCTATTGGTAGATAATTTATCTCAATTCCCAAAATATGTTTGAAAGAAGCGAAATTATCTTCCAAGCTGTTTTATCGTAATCTCAAAACGAGAAATGTCAGTTAAATTTAAGTGTATTCAAAATTACTCTGTGGAAACATCCTCGAATCTAATTGGTCAGAAGCTACAGGCTGTTTTTTTTGCCTTATTAACATCAAGAGAGAGAAAAAAAAGTCTGGTGAGAGAACGATTGTTTATAGCTGCTATAACGAAAGTGAGAACAGGAACTTTCGTGATCCGTAGACTGAATTGTACAACCGTAATTGTACCTATAAACATATTAATTAATAAATAAATGGCAAATTGCTGTGGCATAAGAGGAATAAAACACTTCAGGACGTGATGTTACAGGAAATTAATCATATTCAGAGTAGTAACAGTAACTCAGTAACTTATTTTCCTGTAACTGCACAGCATTCCACACTTATCAGACATATGTGTCAGAGCAGGGCTTTAGCTCCTGACACTTTTATATGACATGGGAATGAACTGGAGACAGTTTTCCAGCTTCTTCAGACATTACATTCGGGTTTGATGCTACAGTTAACCAGCAGCGATTACAGTGAAAATTGGATTGGATTCGGATTTGGGAAGCTGTGCTGTATATTAATGGACGAATATGGCTCAGTTTATTCCAGTTATTGTACAGGAATGTCCTTATCTGAGTTCAGCATAGACGACGCTCAGCAGCATATCACCATAATGAAGGCAGCTCCTGCTATGAATTCATTCATAGATCATCTTGCCTCCTTTATTAAAGCTTGACTGGGCGGGCTGCCTCATCCAGCCTCTTTGATTAATGTCTCCTCGGAAAAACGGCATCAGTTAGGAGCGGAGCGCTATCTGGTATTTGTCTTTACAAGATTGTATCGACTTTTGTGAGCCCATGCAGAAAATGAACTGTCATGTGCGTAACCGGTCGCGGAATGAACGCCATTAATACATCTGGACTTCTCCGGTACCAAAACCTGGCTTCCAAAACTCCAGTCTGAATAAGAGAGATGCCTTTTTATTGATTCATAGCTTTTGGTGGTGGTAAAGGTTTTGTAAAAAAAACTTGCCAAATTCCTAAATTCCTAAATTCGACAAGTGGGTTAATATCAGAGATATTTCTAGAAGTTTTTAATTAAATATATATATATTTTTTTAATTAACTAAAGCAAAACTAAGGCAAAGTGTCGTGCTCTTAAAGGGACACTGCAGCCAAAATCTACACAGAACTAAATCAAGTAAATGATTGACAAACAAGTCTCAATGTTTGAAACAAGAAAAGTAATTATTTATTATTTTATTTTATATTACACTCTATATTCATTATATAAAGTGTTTCTTATGTTTCATCTGCAAATCAAGCTAGTTCCTGTTCTTCCTGGGTTTTTTTTACACAGCCTAACTACTGGAAAAAAAAACCCCACAAAAAAGTGTAAACCTTTTTTCCTAAAGATGTCAGAAAACCTAAAGTTACAGCTTTATCTCTGACTGTTACAAAGCGCTGGCACTGGAGACTCCTTCCATAATTGTTACAGAAAACTTCCCCATGTCAACAATTACATGTTTTTAATCTGTTCATTAAATGAACTGGATGAACTGTTACTATAGAAACGATAATGTATTGCTGTCATACCTGCTGTAACACCTCCTGACCAATCAGAATCCAGAATTCAGCAGCAAATATACTGCGGTATAACTCTCTCTCTCTCTCTCTCTCTATATATATATATATATATATATATGTATACAGATACTTTAGCTTGTAGAAAACCTTTAAAAATGAGTACTTTGTACTTGCGTGAAAAAATTACATGACTTTCCATCTACAGCAATTATCTTTCACTGGCTCTATTGACAGAGTCCCAAAGTATTTATAGCGTATTTCTCCACTTTAACAACCATTTTAACAGTCAACACTGTGAGCCGAGCGCTAGCTTGTTAATTTGTTTTGAATTAGAGACTGGTAAGAGAATGTCTTGTTTAAATGTAGAACTGCAGGAGTGAGGAGGATGGCCATTAATCTGAAAATGTACTTTGAGTCCACCCCCGTCGTATACACACACACACACACACACACACACACATACACACACAGAGTAATTAAGTAGGTGACACTGCAGTTCTCCATTTGCTGTTTAAATATCTTTAAAAAGTCACTGGGTTTGGAGCTGCACTAAAGTTACAGCACACATGTGATTGATGTAAAATGGACAGAATGAGATCAGATAAGGTCAGTGATAGATAGAAAGATAGACAGACAGAAAGACAGAAAGACAGACAGACAGACAGATGCCTGTATCCATTACAGATGTGAGAGAGGTTGCAAGGCGACGTCGTTATTCCAGTTAAAACAAATGAGAAAATAATTTTCCCTTATAAAACTGACAACTCCATTTGGAAACCCCTACTTAATTATCATTTTTATGGGATTTAATCTTTACCCGCATTTAATTAAAAAAAAAAAATTATTCCACTCAATTACATTTCCATGAAAAACTCCACTTTTTACTCCACGTGTTCCTGTAGACCTCCTAATTTGTGTTTAATTTATGCAGAACATTTCCAACACCCAAAGTGTAACATTTTACAAAGTATACAACACAAACCTTAAGTTAGATAAGTAAAAGAAAAGAAAAAAGAAAAAAGAAGAATATTGTGAAGAGTTGTCCTAACTTCTTCGCAGTACAGATCTTAACAAGTTTCAGATCCTGAAAGTGCTAATTCAGTCAGTAGTCTTTCTGAGCATTTTAACGTTATTACTTAAAGGATATATTTTAAAATTTCAAACATTCAGTCAGATTTATAACAATTTCTAATAAGTAAGGAACAAAACACTTTGTGTTGTGCTGTCGTAGGAAAATAATTAACGCCAGTCGATAGTGTGATGATTGTTCATTGTTGATCATTTTCCTATAACAGCAGATTGTTTTATTTCCATTATACCTCAGCAATTTGCCAACACTAGCAATTTTTAGTTATTAAAGATCAACATGTACGTTTTATCCATTTATAGTTACATTTAATGTTGTGGAATGTCCATGAAATAAGTTAGTTCCTGTTCTCATTTAGCAGCTCTTTTTTCTCTCTCTTGAAGTTAATAAGACAAAAAAAATAAAATAAACGCAGCTTGTCATGTTACCGAGAAACCGCAAAGAAGCGTAAACTCCTCTGTCCTGAAGATGTCGGAAAACTTAAACTTACAGGTTTACCTCTGACACTGGAGACTCCTTCCATAAATGTTACATAAACACATTTATCCATTTACCCTATACACGTCCCTGTGAACGAGCTGTTGCTATAGAAACGATAACGTATTTGATCGAGCGCATTAATATAAACCTGCACTACGGTCAGAGATGCTGTTTTGAAAATGTTCATTCATTGAAAATGAATCAACACTGATATAAATTCTTGTAAAAGTCAAATGTATAATGATTACCATGACACAAGTGAGTTTTTTCCTGAGCTAAACAAAATGCATAGTGAACAATACTGTTTATACTATAAATCCGCCATCCCATTTAAACATGTATACAGTATATTTTAGATTCGACTGCTACATATATCTGATATAGAGCAATCAGGTCCACATCTGGAGCTGCAGAAGATGCTACATCCCAAATATTATATTGTTTGTTCATTTATTTTTGAGAAACTAAGTAGGACAGCTAAGTAGATTTCTTACTAGAATGTCACTTAGAAACCAGAGAGGCTGCAAACTTTTGCACTTAGCTGCAATTATCCCCAAACACACATTTGAGTGCTTATTTTTAAACAGCTGCGAGCATTACGTGTCACACGGCTCATCTGCGGCTTGCACAGTATGACATCTGTATAGTTACAATAACTGCTTAGCTGAGCTGTGATTTTTTTATGAGTGCCATAAAATAGACAATGAGTGATATAAATGCAACGCACGCAATTAACATGTGCAAATGAATGAAGATTCAGTTTGAAAATGATTACAGAGTACTTTTCAGCCCTCTATGAAAGTTTCCATTACACTTAAAAGGTATGTTGTGACTCAAAAGCTCCTAAAACCAGGGCACCTACTGAGACCATCGCGGTTGAAAAGGAGATAATATACAAACAAATAATAAATGCTAATTATACCACAGAACTGTTGAATTCTCAGCTCTGATTGGTCAGAAGATGTTGCTTATTTAATCTAATTTGTTATCGTTTCTGTAGTAGCAGGTCATTCACAGGGACTTGTACAGCAGACGCTCCACATAAACAAGTTAAATAACATGTAATCATCGATATGGTGATATTTTCTCTAAGGAGATGTTTAACATTTAAAGAAGGAGTCTCCAGTGTCAGAGGTAAAGCTGTAACTTCAAGTTTTCCGACATCTTCAGGACAGAGGAGGATGAGAGGCTGGTGAGGGAACGACTGTTTATAGCTGCTAATTGAGGACTAACTTGTTTCAAGGACATTCCATAACACTAAATGTAACTATAAATACTATAAAAAGTATGATGTGTCATTCTTTAATAAAAAAAACCCAATCAATTCACTTTTATTTGTTTAGTGCTTTTAACAATTGTCACAAAGCAGTTTTACAGAAATAAATACATTCAAATTAAGTTAAACCAAAATAAATCGTAAATATGTGAATTTGTCATTATTATATGTTAACTTACCATTTATGTGAAAATGGCAATCATTGCACATTGCTGTGGTAAAAGTGGAATAAAACACTTGGGAGCATGCAGTTAAAGGAAAATAAATCTTCAGGGTGGTAACTAACTCTGCTTTATATATATACACACGTTCTACATAAAATGTCTGACATCTTGTCTAAAACTAAAAAACTGAAGAACCAAACCAGAGATGTTTTTAAGGTTTTGCATATGTTTTAGGTTTTCCGTGTACTATAAACATATTCAAGGCGTAGCTGCAGCGTCCCCTACCTCACTCCTTACCACTACCACTGTCACGCCTATAAAATGTCCTGAGAAGATTGTATAATATTGCACTGAATATAGATCGCAGCTGCAGGATCACCATTTAGCGCCTTTTCCTTAAGTCACAGAAGGTTAAGCTCATTTTATGCGGTCATATCCTAATGTGTGCCCTCTTTATTGCTCCACTGGCTGTGATAAATGAGCTCAGAAAGGGCCATTAACTCATAATTAGTGGAAAACAGGAACAGAGACAGAAAGACTGCAAAGCTCGTGAGGTTGTTTGCTAAATCTCAGTATCACTGGTGAGTGTTTTCACACATTCACTCACGCTCCATCAGTAATAATGAAGGGCTGGATTTCCCAGTTTCACTGCAGTGTGATGCAAGGCTCATCAGACTCCATCATCTGGCCACTCGCTGTAATTAGTTTATCTGTGTTGGCCTCGTTACGGTGTGCAGCCCACAGAGTGCCGCGCGGCAAATCTGTCTTATTTGCCACAGATAATGAGGTCCGAGTGGCACCGGGATGGCGCCGGGAATCTGCATGAACCTCACACTTGTTGTTTTATAAGTGATTAACTGACTTGTCCATGCTAAAAAGTTCAGGCGTTTTCTCTGTGTGAGTTCTGTTGAAAGAATGTTAGCACTCGCCGACTTTGTGTATTATGCGAGCAATTATTATGCACAAAATGCTCATTTTAATTAGCGACACAGTATCAGCCCTTCTGCTTATTACTTCCTGTTGTTTTCCAGTCAGGTCAATGACAATTTTTGTTGCATTACAGTGTTTCTTTTTTCCATCATATCATCATAGGATATAATTTTGTGAACACTTTTTACACATATTGGTTAACCATAATCAAACCCACTTCTTATACATTGTCATAACTGAAACTCTCCCAATAGATCATAAACAAAACCCCTTTTAATACATTACACCTAAACCAAAACTCTTCTTCATACACTGTGATGACTGAATCCCTTCCAGTGTGTTACATCATAACCAGAACCCCTTATGTCGGAACTAAAACCACTCCCAGTATACACAATATGACCAAAAGTATGTGCACCCCTGACCATCACACCCATATGTGGTTCTTCCCCAAACTGTTGCCACAAAGCAGGAAGCACACAATTGTATATTATGTCTCTGTATGCTGTAGCATTACAGTTTCCCTTCACTGGAACTAAGAGGCCCAAACCTGTTCTAGCATGACGACGCCCCTGTGCACAAAGCGAGCTCCATGAAGACATGGTGTGTGAAGGTTGGAGTGGAAGAACTCGAG
>JAKKZJ010000007.1:1375231-1387674 GCA_033441845.1 Pangasius mekongensis
CTGGAGACTCCTTCCATAACCGTTACACAAATAAACACAATTCTCCTCACAGAAAACTTCACCACATCAGAATTACAGTTAAACGTTTTTCTTCGTTAAATAATATCACTTCTAGTGTTGATCATATTTGTATTGTTTTAATTACAGTCATATATAATAAACCTACGTATTATTAGCTAACTATAGCTTCGGTCATGAGTTGCTTTATTCTTGTGCATGAGTGGAAGAGAGTGGCTCCGTCGGCAAATAACAGCTGGACCTAGTGAAATGTGCCCGGATCTACTGTATCATTTAGTTTATTTATTTTCGGTTGCCCTTGTGATCGTGGACCGTCTCATACACGTACACTGTATTGTAGAAGTTAAAAGGGAAAAGCATTGAGGTCAGGAGACGGCGCTCACCAATCCAACCGCTCTGCGAGCAACATGGCTGATCATGGCAATCGAACGGACTTCGCGTTTTGAGCAGGAACAGAGACTCAGATGTGAATCTGATTTTATCCCTTCACCCCAATGATGCAGCTGCTGTCCACATTTTGCAAAATTGTAAGTTTTATTTCAATGCTGACAAAAATATCTCCGTTCAAAATGAAAACGATATAAACTGCTACGTCAAACACTTCAGGAATAACGTTAAGAGCGACGTAGAGGACGAGAAATGCGGAAAATATTCAACATCTAAAGCTAAAAATGATAAACACAAGGATTCGTACGGTACGTGTGGCCTGATGAAGAGGTGGAGCTACTGTGGGGTTTGTAGCGTACAGTAATTGTCGGGTCAACTCAGTCCACGAACTTCCCAGAATGCACCTCAGCCTTCAAACATGGCCATCCCAGTCTACACACCCCAGAGTCCACTACCGCTAACCCACTCTAAATCACCGGACTTTTGATTACACACACACACACACACACACACACTTTAAAAAGAGACTTTCACTCACTAAGACTTTGTGAAGTCAACGCTCATTTTGTCCCATGCATCTGACTTTAGTAAGCCTGCTGATCATTGTGGAACTTCCTGATTCACATGTTTAGATAATGTCCAGTTCATACTGTTTGCTGATCGCCTGAACTAAGCCCGTTTATTGACCCCGTATCCGCCAAACATTTCGGACTTGTTCTTCCTGTCTTTCATTAAAAGCGCTCCACTGCAGTTGCATCTGTCTAAGTGGTCATTCCATGACAGTGATAATAAAGCAAAGTGAAATTAAACTGCAAACACCTTATCAGATAAAAAAAAAATAAATCACAGAGCACAAAGTAACAAGTCCTAACACATTCATAACACACACGAATCACAGGCACAGGGTCACACCGTGACGTCAGCGTTTTCAGAAATGTATGTTTTTCCCGTTCACATGAAAACAGCGAAAACATTTTCAAATTTCTCCACCACTGAGGATGTTCTTTTGAAAAGTTTCGCTTTCAGAGACTGAAAATAGCGTTTTTGCGTGAATAAGTAGCTAAAACACGGAGGAAAAACTGAATATATCAGTAAACCTGCAGAAAAAGAGGACGCCGAGGGGATAATGGTTCGGAGATGTTGGTTACAGTTGTACTCGGCTGGAGAATTAAGATTACAGAGCGCAGTGTGTTTCCTCACACGCTCCATTTCATCTCAGCTGTGCTGAAGCTGCGATCTTTCCCACAGGTAACTGCATCAGTTTAAAGCGCTTTCTTTCTTTTTTTTTTTTTTTTTTTTGGATCCAGGTCTATTTGGAATTTACTTTCAGACTCATCAACAATCAGAGGGCTGGAGCCGGTGGGAAACGGCTGCTCATAAATACAGATTGGTCTTTTCAGTTTTAATCTGCGTGAAATGCTCAGATCAAGACTGTGAACAATTGAAGTGAAGTCTGGGAAGCGAGGCGACTGGGACTGTTTATCATCTCGAAGAAAATTTACTGCTCTTTCTTCTCAGAACTCGGGTCGTCTTTAACCCCGTAAGACCTGAGATTAAGACTAAAAGTGGGTAACTGGCCATCTTTTTATTTCTTTCTTTACTGAGTAAAAAATAATAATTCGGTATCAGCTGATTGAGCACAGGCTCAGCTGTTTTAGACACAGCATTACTGAACACAGGAGGCAAAACGGAGAAAAAACACTAAAGTACATACAATTCGTAGTACTTAAAAATACACAAAATATATCTACATATTTATTAGAGAACCACAGGGGGGGGGACATATCACACATATAATTTTATTTCAATCTTACCTGAAAACTCATTTGTTTCAGATGAACAGCATTTTTGACAACATTCTTCGAAAACTCATAAAATTCGTGACGTTCTCGCTGCAGGTTATGGTTTCTATAGTAACGGCTCATTCACAGGGACGCGTAGGTTGGACGCTCCACATAAACGGATTGAAAAAGATCTTTGCTATGGTGAAGTTTTCTGTAATGAGACGTTTATGTGACATTTACGGAAGGAGTCTCCAGTGTCAGAAGTAAAGCTGTAACTTTAGGTTTTCTGACATCTTCAGGACAGAGGGGTTTTACGCTTCTTTGTGGTTTCTTGCGAACGGGACAAATTGCGGTCTTTTTTGTCTCGTTAACTTCAGACAATAGAAAGACTGTTTATCGCTGTAACTTGTTTTCTGAGCATTCGATGTAACTATGAAAGCTGTTAGCATTGACAAATTCCTGAGGAATAAACCACGCAGGATGTGCTGTTATAGGAAAGCAATCAACTGCAAACCTCTAGCCAAGTGTAGCTGCCTTGATTTAGAAGTAGAAATAATACGTAGATGACTAAAAAAAAGCCCACTATTTTGACTTGTTTTGGTGTCTACGATAAAAAAAATAAGCCCTTTTCAATTCTGCCTCCTTTACCCAAACTCTTCCAGTCGAGTTGCGAGCATGTGCAGAACGAGCTCCAAGCCCTTCACAAATCTTTCTCTCTGAATGACACTAATTATACTTTAACGTCCTCCATCTTCAGCTGCATTCAGCCGTGAGCGTGATGGCTGTGCTAGCGTCCCAAATCCATCACACGCTGATTAGCATAGGTCAATTTGGAACACATCCTCTCAGGGAACCCTCGGCATTTACCGGGGAAATGTATGCAAAGCGCAGGAAGTATGTGGTGATTTAAAGAGATGATTTGTGTGTCTTCGGGTATGACGGCACACTCGAATGTTTTTATCTACCAAACGTGCGCTGTGTGTTTCTGCGCTCTCTCCTGGGAGTCGTAAACAAAACATAAATCACAGCAGATATAATGGAAGAGCAAATGAGGGCAAAAACGTCACGCATGCACCGTTTTAAACCTCAACACGAGGACCGCCTAGTGAGACTCAGAAGAGTTATGGAGACATAAAAAATTTAATTATGGCAAAGTAGAAAAGAAATGTTTAACTTAGAACGTCATGCTTTTTTAATTTGAGCTCGTTTGAAATCTGAGTGCGAAATGTGGGTTTGATGATCATTTATTTAGAAAACAGTTTAGAGAGACTATATTAAGGAACACATAACGACTTTATACACAACCATGAGAGGTTTATGAAGTAAATGTTGGGTGAATGATGTGTGGTTTAACCCTTTCATGCATAAACTGTTTAAAAAAAAAAACATATCCAGCTTCTTTAGATGTTTTTTCTATTACTTATATTGGCATTTCATATGAATTTTTCTTTTTCTTTTCCTAAATATCACTTAAATTAAAAGGTACATGGAAAATAAAACATTATACCTAAAAGTAAAAAGAATAAAATATGAATGTTAATGAACAAAATTATAGAAAAATATCATTTTGCACAAACTATAGCAATATTCTGGAGAAAATGTACACGGTTCAGGTCTTTTTCATGATGCATCTGATTTTGTAAATAATAAATGTTTCAGTGTGGTCTCGCACAAAGACGTCTTTTAGTGTGGACGCTATGCATGAGACGGTCAAACACGTGTGTCTCTGACATGCTTATGCTTTATAACAGTGTTTATAACAGTGTTATAGATGGAATGAAACATGTAATAAATGAGCAGGCATAAGTACATGCTAATGATACTTTGTGAAGACTATAAGACTTTCATAAGGGAAAAAAAATGTATAAAACATGATGTCATTTGGTGACTGCTGATTTATTATATAAATATACTGTACAAAGTATGTTTCAGTGCTTATTCATGTGCTGGGACAGTTACATTTTCTTGAACTAAGTTGAATTTACAGACTTGAGCCTGGACTACACTCGCTTTTAACTACGCGTTCATGTAGACAAGATGGCCGCCGCACGTATCATGCAGTGGTTTGGAGCATCACTTGTTCGCGTCGTCAGAAACTACGATGCCACTGTGTGAACCTGAAGTGTATTTGCAGATTTAGACTTTAAAATCAATGGTAGAACAAAGCACAAACCCAGATGATTCATAATGTAAGACTATGGAGTGATTGACAGCTGCGTAGGTGTTTTGGTTTCTACAATGACACTCTGGAAGCCCCGCCCCCTTCCCTCATCTTGAAATAGGCGCTGACGCGGCGTCCTCAATTTCTCTCAACGTAAATGGAGAATGTTTCGAGTTCATTAACACGAAATAAAACTGATCAGTCTGACTAATGTTCGACTTAGCTAACATTATACATAGTTAATATCATTTAGCGTTGAAAAGGTTACCGTATATCCCGGTATATACGCACACTACAGTTTCTATCTTACACAAGAGATTGTTAGAGTTGACAGCATGTACCTGCGAATGCTAATTACAGCTGTTTATTATGTCTGTTATTCATGAGGCATTTAATAGATCGGTCTCGAGTGAGTGTTTTCTATTCGAGTGTTTGTGTGAATGGAGATGTTTTCAGAAACGCTGTTTGTTTTTTAAGAGAGGGGTAAAATCTACATTTTCAAAAACTACCTGTCTATATGGCAGGACTACGCATTACTCTTCATCGGGGGTTTGAGATTCGAAGCACACAGTCTCTGTTCTCTAGCAGCCAGGTTCTCCCGTGCTCCAGGTTCTCCCGTGCTCCAGGTTCTCCCGTGTTCCCGGTTCTCCTGTGCCGGCCCTTCTCCACGGCGAGACTGTGCTCACTCAGCCTGTACCTGGTCAGGATGTGTCTCTGCTTTATATCTCTGATGGTGAAGAGACACTCTGCCAGTTCATACTGTCTGTTTAGAGCCTGATAGCAGTGTAATCTGCACTGGGTTTGGGTTCTGACTGTCCCAGTGCTCCAGATACGCTCTTCTCATCTGCTCAGTAATTTGGTTGCCTCTGATTAGACTTTGGTGAGCAGTGCCAGTCTGAGACTGCTGTGTGTTCTCTATCTCTCTCTCTCTCAAAAAAAAAAAAATCTGGCAGCATTATTACAGCAAACACGTTGCTCTTGCTCATTCAAATTTGTACATATTTTCATGAGATCAAATTCTTTAAACTCAAAGATCTGTTAATGGTTCAACACTCCCCTTCTTCACACGTACATCAGAATAATCACTTAATAATCACATTCTTTTCATGTATTTACTGGATAATAAGCCTCAGGGTTTGGAAATGGAACAAGATCACAAGAGGTTAAGAATCTGATATTTGCAATTTTTTGTAAGTCTGATTGGATGAAAACCTCATTTTTTCCTTATTAGGGATCAGCGGGTATAAATCAGAGGGTTTTTGTAATAGCATTGTACCACAGTGCTGTTGAATTCTGTCTGAACTGTTGATTAATTTTCCATAACAGCAGCTCTGACAGTAATATTGTCTGTAACTCAAATCACAGGCTTACATTATTTCTCTTGTTCTAATACATTATTGTTTCTATAGTAACAACTTTAAAATCACGTGTAAACATTGTGTGAAGCGTCAGCGCTTAGTAACAATCAACGGTAAAGCTGTTTAGGGCGTCTTCAGGACAGACGTGTTCACATTTTGTGGGTTCTTTTTGTCTAATTAACTTCAAGAAAGAGAAAACAGAGACACTGGTGAGGGAACGACTATATACAGCTGCTATAACGTAAGTGAGAACAGGAACTAACCTGTTTCAAGAACATTAACTGTAACTATAAGCAAATAAAAAGTATGACACTCCAAATCACCTCTTTGTTCAGTTACTGAAGTTAGGAACTCAGATGTTAGCTGATCACTTATTGTGTGTGTGTGTGTGTGTGTGTGTGTGTGTGTGTGTGTGTGTGTGTCTGTGTGTGTGTGTGTGTGTGTGTGTCTTCTGTCATGGCCCCACAACAGTTCTGATTGTCAGTCAGGCATCAGCAATGTCTCAGTTTGAATTCAGAGCGAGAGCTCCACGTTTAACAGAACTCCGGCCACGTCGTCTCCCGTCACGCTGCAGGCTGCATCCTAATCACAGAGTGGTTCTTCGGAGACCCGGTAAGGTGTGTGACACGAGGTAAGAGCCAGCAGAGCTTGCTGGATGAAAACGGGGCTGGCTCTTAAACGTTTTGAAGATTAATCGGTGATGACACATCAGAGGGTTCAGCGGGAGAGGACGGCCTCCCTCGGGTCTGTCAGCTCTCCTAATCAAGCGCTCGGTCGGCTCGCAGCGCACTTCAGTTTTGACTTTGAGGATGAAGCGCTAATCCAGATTCACTTCACTTTTAGTGGCCCGTGCTACCTGGAATTCAAAGCAATTAGAATCAACATCCCGCTGAGATGTGGTCACGTTTGTGTTCCTTCATTCAGAAATCCATCTGCATCCCATCCTTGTGAGTCAATCATATGAGATATGAAAGGACATGAAATTAAAGGAAGGTTGAAATAAAGGTGAATATAAAAAAAAAAAAAAAATGAGCACATTAATATAAACCTGTGACTCGCAGCTGCGCTACTGTCAGAGCTGCAGTTATAGAAAACAATAAAAAAAAAAATCAACATCTTCTGACCAGTAGGAGTCCAGAACTCGGCAGTGCCGTGTGTTCAGGCACACCATTAATCTGACATGTGCCTGAACAAAAACAGAGGTCCCTTCTGGTAAACGTGGCTATCTGCTTACCCATGAGCTTCTATCTTTCAGTAAAAAGAAAACCAAATGTCAATTCTAACAAAAGATGTGTAGGTGATTTTTCTTTTCTTAATCCATTAAACAAGGGCATTTCCTTCACAGCCTCGACCGCTCGCTCATCAAAGCAGCTGCAGAAGGCCAAGCCTAATAAATGGTTACTGCCATAAAACCTGCAGAACAATCATTGTCATATATAACAAAAATCTGAATGCTTCATGTTCAGCCTTCAAAGCGACAGCAGAACGCTGCGGAGGCAACAACAAGAACAAGAACGACAACAGCAGCAGAGAAAGAATCAGCAATCAGTGTTTATGTGGAAGAAAGCGAGCAGCTCATAATAGCAATTAACTCCATAGCTGGAAAGGCAAAAACATAAAAGGCTGGTGGAAAAATACGGCACAGAATAAGAAAGAGAAAACCGAAGCTGGTAACCTTGTGACTCAGAAACGATCCAGTGTTATTGTTATGAAGCTTCCAGGTTCCAGCTACTGCTTCTGCCAGGAAAGATCACTGCTGCTTATGGATTTACACATACCTCAATTTGGCAACAGGATACGACTCACAGGTTAAGAGTCATACCTCGTAGAGCTGAGACTTGAACTCACAACCTTCTAATCAGCAGCCCAGCACCTTCAGCACTGAGCTACCACTGTGCTATAGGAACACGGAGGGCTTTAAGCTAGCACTCAAACTAACAAGCAACACATTTCGATTGTCGTCTCTTCTGGGAGTGCAGCACCCGCTACTGCTACTGTCGCCACTTATGGGCGTGGCCTGTCCAGCACTGTTTTCACTTCTGATAGGTAGCAGAATTGCAGAATTGTTTGTCATGTTAAAATCTTAGGACAATAAACGTGAAAATGGCTCAGGTTTAGAAGTGACTTTAGATGCTTAGTTTGCTCGTCCCTTTTGTTTGGACTTTTCGGAGATTCTAATCTGCTCCTTATCGAAGAAATGTCTGTGACCCGATTTCAAGATCTAAACCTCAAACTCCTCGTCTTTGTGTTTCCCGAATCGGTCCTGTATTAATCTCCTTTCCAAATAGACCTGGCATGTGATCACAGCTCCAATCAGCTGCGTGTGATAACATCTCAACAGGTGCAACTCAATTTGGATTAGTTCTCCTGAGCGAGTATCTCTCTCTCTCTCTCTCTCTCTCTCTCTCTCTCTCTGTGTGTGTGTGTGTGTGTGTCCACCACATCTTGCTTTAATCCTGTTCCTTTTGGACACATCTCATCACTGGATAGGATAGCTGCTTCTCCGTAGTGCAGACTTTATTATATATCTCTCTCCAGAGCCAAATTATTTCTCCAGGTCTATATCGTTCAGTTTGGGGCTGTGACTCAGCGATCACAGTGAGATTAGCCAGAGAACAATGAACAAAAGAAAGAGATACTGCTGGGAAGACTTAGAATTTTATTTACATCAGTATCAGGATGTAAAGTTAGTGGCAAAACTGTTTTTTGTAGGATCTAAATATAGCTCATTGAATAACTTGGCAACAAACTCATGCAGATATATAATAAAAGCGTTTACAGGAGATATTCTTAGTCCGGGTTTACAGTGTATGATTTTTGGCCGGATTTTTGCTTTCATCATAAAATAATGCTTTGGTCATGAGTTAAAATTAGGATTTTAGAATGCATAATGTGCAAATCGAAAAATTGTAGAGTATAAAATCAGAATTATGTGAGCATAACGCTACACTTAGACTATCAGGTGACGCGTTTGCTTGTAGTTTGCCTCTTGGGGGCGGGCAGCGATTGCTACTGTCATTGCTAATGGCTGTGGTCTGTCCAGCATTTTTTATGTCCAGAGAGAAAAATGTATAGCCTATATGATTTATACACACCACTTTTCTTTAAAATGTATTTGATTTACATGTTACATGCTAGGCTTTGTGCTCACTTTATTCTCAGAGTATATTAACAAAGCAAGCTAACTGAACTAGCTACATACACTCGCCAGAGGCACCAACGCTCTCTGCTACTTCCTTCCGAGGTTTCGTTTTCTTCATAACGTCTCTATTCATGTTTTTTTGTGCTATTTTTGCTGGAATTAACTGCAGGTAGGAACTAAAGTTGTGTGGGGAACTAAATAAATGCTGGACCACACGCACCGTAGGATTGGTCCGAGGACTCATCTGAGGTGATGATTTGGATTTGCAGTTTTACAGCATCCTACCAACTTTATTTCCTAAATTGCCTAATTAAGGAATTGTCACGGCAGGTGATTAGCATCAAAACGTAGGTTCTGTGGATATGCATGGCTTTGCTGAAAATGAGTTTTTCGTCTTGTACACTTCCTTGAAACCAACTTGATTTTTTTTTTTTTAACACAAATTAGAAAAGTTAAACTTTCCCATTGGCACCCCTACCGCTCTGCTAATGGAGTGCGCCCACGCCGATTGACGTTCTAGCTAATAAACATGCTCTATCCTCCT
This sequence comes from Pangasius mekongensis, assembly GCA_033441845.1. Lineage (NCBI taxonomy): Eukaryota > Metazoa > Chordata > Actinopteri > Siluriformes > Pangasiidae > Pangasius > Pangasius mekongensis. The sequence continues at coordinate 1,384,626 of JAKKZJ010000007.1, forward strand.
GAGAATGGACAAATAGAGCCGGCGTGGACAGGTTTTAGTTCTACATGCCACTTCGGCAAAACTAGCAGGGATCCTCCGCACCTTCAAAAGCATTTCAAAGCATCTTGTGGCACCTTCTTCACCTCCCACAGTGTTGGCAGACAGAGACGGTGGACCTTCATTGATCTACTCCAGAGCCATGATAATTGGGCCATTAACAGCTCAAAGAGATGGACAGTGTGAAGTTTCACAGCCTGTTACTATATAGTGATATACAGACCGGAGTGCACGAACACGGACACACACTTAGTTAAATGTTCTTAAAACCTGGAATAAACAAGATTCCTGTCCCCTTTCAGAACCTACAGTGAGTGACGGTGTGGTACGTTTTCTTATACAACAGCAGTTTGCTAACTATTACAATTTGCTTATTTATTAAAAGAGCAACATACTTTTTTTAAATCTGTTTATATCTGTTTCCACTGTTTATACAAGTTAGCTCCTAATAGCTATAAACCGTTGTTTCCTTGCCAGCCTCTCTTTCTTCTTAAAGTTAAAAAGAAAAAAAACAAAATACTTTTCGAGAAACTGCAAAGGACTTCTCTGTCCTGAAGTTTTATAAAGTTTTATAAGTGTAAACTTCTCTGTCCTGAAGAAGTTGTACCAAAAAAACAAACAAACAAACAAAAAAAAACCCTGACCCTATGACCCTGTCAAGTTGCTTGCTTGTAGTTTGTCTCCTGTGGGCGTGACCCTAGAATGATACCGTTTTTGCTTGTGGGCGTGGCCTGTCCACGGTTGTATGTCCAAGTTTTTCTTCCATTATTTCCCATCAAAGAGTAAACGGGAACTAATTGCACTGACACTGAAGACTCTTTTCATAAATGTTAAATAAATATATTCACCATATCTATGATTACGCAAGTCCTTTGTGAAGAAGCTGTTACTGCAGAAGCAATAATGTAGAAGGTAGAAAGAGCCAAACTCCTCCTGACCATCTGAGAATTCAACCCATATGTATATATACACAGGAACATAAAATTCTATTGCACAAAAGTTTTCTCTCGCCATCATCCATGTTTCTGTGAGTTTTTGTGAGCAGGTTCTCAGACGGTCGTGACTCAGATGATACAGACTCTGGGATGAGTGTGTAAACCCCCGCGGTCGTTCCTGACAGATTTGTATAATAGATTAGCTCAAGATGGGACTTCATGAAGGTTACTCCTACTGATCCACTCCTTCTGTGTACTTTTCATTCGAAGCATAAAGAAGAGAAAAGAACAGAAATAATGTCCTCACAAACCCAACATTCGGAGGTAATTCAGCACAGAATAGTCTTTGTAGTTTTTCTGCTTTATTTCCTCCGAATCTCAGTGTGACTCATGCCTGCTGTCTTGCTGCTGTCCTCTCTGTGATTCACAGCTGAATCTGAGCATCACGCTCTCCATGTGAAGGCTGCAGGGAAAGACCAGAGCTCTGAGCTCGATATCTGACTCGCAAATCCATCAAGACTGGAAAAACAGCTGAGCACTTTACCTCGACTTTCCCCTCCCAGTCACCAGAGAGCCCAGCCAAATCCTCTAACTGGCTCATTATTAGCAGCTGAAGTTTGATTGCGTCCAATGGAACATGTCTGAAGAGCTTTATTCAATCTTCACAGAGAGTCATGGCTTGATTGAAACCGAGGCACGTAATAGCCGAATTACAATGTGCATACTGCAGTAAAAAGACTCCACTGGGTGTAAAAATGGTGTTAATATCTTTCTCATTGCTGATATTCTGCCATTATTTCTCCTCACTTGGGATTTGTGTGAACTGTAATCCAAAAGGAGGTGCTGGTTTTGCTGGGGAAGTAAAATGAAAAGAATTTAATCATGGCAGACATCATAAAAGACGCAAACTGGGTGTCGGGCCTCGTTAACATGCATACGGATATATTTTAAAACACAATTTTTATGCCTTGGTTTAAAAAAAAATTCCTGTCCATATGAATAGCACTTTTTTTTCATTCCTATGAAAATGCAAAAATGACTCGTGTGTACTCTGTCCCAGTAGGTGGCGCTAGTATGGCAGAATCTGTTACGCCAAACGCCTCAATGCTAAGAGCTGCATAGTGAAGTAGAGAAGGTGAAATGTGGAAAAACATCAACATGGCCAAAAGGTGTAAAAATTTAAAATGTTCTGGTTTTGCTTCTGGGGTAAAATAAACATCATTTAATCACAGTGGACGTCGCAAAAGACACAAAGTGAATCTCAGGCCCTGCCCATGCGTATACGAGTATTTTTGTAAATGTAGTTTTTACTCCATAGTTTTAAAACTTAGCTCAAAGAGATCTCCGTCCACGCGAAAACGTGAAAACGATGAGAAAATGCTCACACGAGCCCAGTAGGTGGTGATAGTGTGTCAGAAACTGTTACGTCAAAAGCTTCAAGAATAACGTCATGAGCTGCATAATAAGACTTCACACACTACAAGGTAGCAACCGGATAAACAGGAGACCTGAAGAACACATTCATAACACGTGCAAAACACACGCAATGACCACACACATGCGCCGGCCGAGACGTCGACGTTTTCAAAAACATTGGAAAGCACCTTGGAAAGATTTTTGCAAAGTTTTTTTTTTTTTTTGTGATTGGGCAAAAGTGCAGAGAAATAAAACAAATCTTTTTCAAAAATATCTGTTTACGTGTTTATACAGAAATGACCTATTGAAATGAATATGAAGTAGGAATTTAATAAATGACTGCAAAACTCTTACCTCTCGTTCGGGTTGTTTTTATATTAAATTATGTGAATGTGCAATATTGCACGCACACATACACATGGAATATTTTGTATACACAAGGTAGAACTTTTCCTGAACTAGCATTAAGTTTAGATTAAACATCAGAGCACATGGAGAGAGTGGGAAGGCAGGAAAAAAACACAAAGTCAAGCAGAAAACAATAATAATTCACAGCCTGAGGAGCAGGCAGATAATGAACACATTGAGCAATAAATGCAGAAAGCAATACCTGGATTATGGGCGGAACGGTCCGGCGTTGTTTATTATTTAGTAGGCAGGTT
>JAKKZJ010000007.1:1390129-1414652 GCA_033441845.1 Pangasius mekongensis
TAAACACACTCTCAAATCGGTTTTACACTGTTCGATCATCTGCCAGGTTTTACTGTCACAGATACACATCAAACATCGTTGAGATCGGAGATTTTAGAACGCATAATTTAAGGATTTAGTGCCATTGTGACCAAATACCGCTGTTAAAGTTCATTGTTCTGTCAGTGACAGTGAAATTAGACGAAGCTCGTCTAAAATCCACCAATAGGAAGACGGTATAGTATGATGGCAAACTCACAAGACAGCTAACAATATGCTAGTGGTAATGTAAACAAAACAGGCTAATCTCCTTATTTCCTCAAGCTCACTTTGAAGAATGTTTGTGTTTACACGTGCCTGTTTTCTGCAATTGCAAAAACTGATTGATGACGTAAGCAGAACGTGGTAATTCTCTTTAATCGTAGGTCTTTCGTTAGAGGATCTTCATCATATAATCTGACAGCGAGAACGCACGCTATCACACAGTCTGCTATAGAATCCAACCCGGATTTTATTGGGATCTCGTACAATGCGACAAGTAATAATCTTAAAACGCTGCCGTACTCACACAGTCTGAAACCGGATTTGGTTTTTGGCTACAATTTCTTGGCAAAGCAACATCCAAAGAATTTACCTTATACATATTGGAGCTCCTGAGAACGTCTGACTTTCAAAGTGGGGAATTAAGAGACTGAAGGACGTTCAAGTGGATTTGTCCTACTTGAAGATTGGAAGATTCACACAAGGAATTCTCAGAAGGTGAAAAATAAGAAACTTGCGAGGCCCCCTAGTGGCTTGGAGGATTTAATGTGCCACTTCTACTACATTTATCAAGAAACGACCCAGATTATAAGATCTGCATTATATTTTCCCCCAAAGCAAATTTACAGTTAATTTGGTATAAAGAAAAAAGGATAGATAGATAGATAGATAGATAGATAGGTAGGTTTGTGGTCCTGAGGCTGTACACTCCACACGCTCAGGTTTATGTAGGCTGCCGCTCTTGTGCTCCTTTTACAAAACGTCTCTCTAATCTAGTGTTAATTAATTACATGCCCAGTTCTTGCTTCTTCATCTTGGCTGACCGTGAATATGAAGAAGTTAAGCAGAGAAGCACATTAAACAAGGGATTGAGTCATAAAGAATTTGTCATGATTCAGGATGAGTCCAAATTGATTTCAGAGCCCCATACTCTAGAGTCAGAGCTGGAGGTGTATGTGAATGTTTGGCATGGGCATCCAGTGCAGGAGTTTATTTTGTAATTAGGGAGCTAGGAAATTCAATGTTTATGTTATAATATGAATATATAGGACCTGTCAATGATGCCATACAATCTGACGTACTTAAGTCACACGTCAGCGATTTAAACGAATTGCAGATCAGCAGTTTAGGAACTAATGCTACATTCACACTAGCAAGCAACAAGTCATCGTTTAATTTCTACATGCGAGGGTGACAATTTCAACAATAGTGACAAATGATGACATTTAAACTGAAATTTTCTTAATTCTGTGAAAATGAGGTAGAACCTAATGACCGCTCACAAATATAGTTCCTACCTGCAATTAGTTTTCTTCCAAAAATGGAAGAAAATCTTTTAAAAATATATATTTTTCATCTTATCCTGTCATATAAGACCTCTCGTTCAATGTATATAGAAAAATGAAGCTTGGAGGGAAGTAGCAGAGATCTCGGAGCACGCAACGTAAAATTAAACAACCGATTTTCACACTGATTCGTACAATATGTAATTTGTGTTGAACTAGTTAGCTTTAGAAGTGATATATACTGCATTTGTAGCTACTATAAAAAAATGACGACCAGGCCACGTGCTCGAGCCACGAACTACAAGCGACACTGGTCACGTGCGAGTGTGAACGTAGGGTAAGATTCAAGTTGTTCATATTGTTTATACAGCGCGAGTCTGGGAGCACTTTAGTGTAGCCAATTCACCTACTGGCATTTCTTTGCTAGGTGGGAGGAAACCCGGAGAACCTGGAAGAAACTGTGTACGTTTGTAAATTACGTATGTACAGGATCAAAATATCATTTAACGCATGTCTAATATGTCCCATTTGTTTACTTGAAGGGTGCCAATATTTCTGAGCAGCACCCTTTGCATATAACCGCTCTTGGCTTGCATGCGACGATCCTCTGATTCCGTCGTCTCCATCTTTAACCTCATTATTCCTCATGTTTTTTCTTTATTTAAAGCTGCTTTATGGCAGATTGCAGTGTGAGAAGCTCGGGCCTGAGTGCGCTGCATTATTGATGCTCTCTCGAATGGATTAATGCCCAGAACACTGCTCGCTGTTTCATTTCCAATAAATGCAGCATGGCAGATGAACGCTGCGTCAGCCGTCAGTGTGTGTGTGTGTGTGTGTGTGTGTGTGTGTGTGTGTGCCTTGCCCTAAAACAGTGAGGAATTGACCAGAGATCAAACACACTTTATGGATCGAATATGTCTCGGTGCTAGAGGCCATAACTCCATCAGCCCGCTGAAGTGTACACCCTCACACCAGCGTTTTTATTCTTTACATTACTTTTCCAGTAGTTTCGATATTTATACAATATTCAGTCAAGTTTTTTAGCTTTTTTGTTTTTTTTACACTATAATTGACTATATTGTAGTTTAGTTTTTCTTGGTTTAAAGTTGAGAAACCTTTTTTGTAGCTTGGTTTTCAACATTAAACTGGAACCTGAAACAAGAAAAAGCAGAAAAGTATATGTTTGGTTTATAATTTAATTTCAGTTCATATTTGTATTTAAATTTAGTCGTATTTTTAATTGCGTTTAATCAGTACAATTTAATCATGTTATTAGATTTATTGTTTTATTTTAGTTTACAAAAATGCCTTTTATCACCATATAACCTTTATAACCTTTGGCACTTAACGGCTATTCTAGGTCACTTTATGAAAAAGTTCATTGTTATTCCATTTGTATTGATATTCATAGATTTTTATTTAATCTTATTATTTTATTTTTCCCATATGCTGTGCCTTTGATTAATAATACTGATCTAAATTAATTAGCATTTTTAGTTTGAATATATTGATTTTCAGATTGGATTATTTTTAATCACTCCAGCTGTCTTCTGTATTTGATATACAGATGAGTTCAGCAAAATTCTGTCTTTTTTTTTTTTTTTTTTTTGCAGAAAATTCAGAGTATGATTAAAGCTTGTTGTGATTGGAGGTAGATTTACATGTTTGGGCCAAAAAAACCCCCAAACAAACAAGAACGCATTAAAGAAGATGTAAAACGTGAGCCTCCAGAAAGTGTGTGAGGTCGAAACACATGCCTGCTTTCTCTTTCATTTAGATGGTAGTGCACTTTACACTCGAATTGAGTTGTTTGTGGAGATGTTGGAGATCGGTTGTGGAGAGCAGGGGCTGACAGGCGTGTGTGTGTGCATAACGAGCCACAATGCAATTTGTTTAGCTTGGTTTGAGCTCTCAGTGGAGCGCTTACGCCCCCTGCCACCGCCAAATAAAGACGGATAGAAGGAACATGGAGGAGTTTAAGTGCATAAGCAGAAACCTCCAATAAGCCGTCAAGAACAAGGACGAGACCAGACTCGGACGGGCCTGGCTTCACAGAGTGAACTTTCAAAATTTATTGGTGATCTGATTGAATCCAGCGTGTACCAGCAGAGAAGCAGCTCTCGCATGTTTCACGTTGCAAGAAACTTCATCCTTCGACTGAAATCATCCAAAATCCACACTGAAATTCAAACAAATGTTCCTGAGCTATGACTTTGTTCTCAATGTTTTTTATTTTCTCAGTTAGCAGCTGAGCAGCTCATCGGTCAATATCACACCACACCTCGCCAGACAGCCAGTATCTCAGGATCTAAATCAATTACCTGATCATTGGATAAGAATGAAATCAAATCTCTGAAAAGACAATGTCCTTGAAAGCAGAAGGAGTCCACGAGCGGTGTGTTAATGCAGAGGAACAGATCACTCCTGCTGATATTCGGCAGATTGTCAGAAGGGGACAGAAGTCTCTGAAGTTTCCACAATGGCTTAGCATTGTAAGGAATTTGCTTGAAAAATGTTAAGCAACATTAGTGCCCTCTGAGATAAAAGCTGTCTTCTGTGTTCCTTAGTTTTAACAAATTTGCACAAGAATGTAAATCGATCATTTGAAGTACCTCATATTAGCTGAAAAGTTACCTTGACTATGCATATTCATATTTTGACTCGCTGTGTATAATATTTACGGCATATTTAGGATGTAAGGATGTAAGATTTTACAATTTCGCCCTCTCTGGTATAAAAATGCTATTGCGAATTAGTTTTGGAAAAACATTTTGGCTGTTTTGTTTTATATTGTCGTTCGTCAGCATTGGTTTGTGAATCGCTGATCCAGTCGACAAAGGTCTAGCCATCGTGTTCGTTCCACGGGATCAGAACGCACCACAAAGCTGATAATAGCTAGCTGAAAAGCAAGGCTTGTTGAAGGACTAAAGGCGTCGGGATACTTAATGTGGCGACGACGAAACCATCCATCTTACAAGCTCATATACTTCCTGTGGTTTCGTATTGATCATCGTGTATGAAAGCTCCAATCACAGACTTATTTGCATACTCTTTTTTTTTTTTTTTCCCTGCGGAGTTCCCCTAGATTCTCTACATGATGTCCTTTGCTCCACAGTTTTGGTGGAAGCCAGGAAACTTTGCTGAGGCTTTAATGCTGATATTTGGGTGCTGGCCTTTGGCTGTACTACGTTCAGGCCCCGTGATGTAAGACATATCTGAGCTGATGTAGGACGTGTACATTCCAAATTTCCCACCATTCCCAAATTTCACGGCTCTGATTCAGTGTGTTCAATAAAACTAGAATTATCACAATCGTTACTCACATAATGCTCAGCTATATCACTACTGCAGGCTAAATATGCTCACATATGACCTCATAACATTTAAGATCTTTAAATCTTAAAAAGAGAAGTTGTGGTTCAGTGGTAAAGATTCTCTGCTAGAGCTCAGAAGGCTGTGAGTTCAAATCCCAGGATGTCCAGAGGCTTGGATTGCATTTGAGCTCATTAAAATGGGAGAACTGGAACTAACCATGTGGTAAAGGATAAAACTTTAGATAAAAATGCAATTAAGGAGTAAAAGTAGAAGAAGGAACAGATCTCTTTGAGCATTTGAGCCACGTCTGCTTTGTGCCAAACCCTGTCACACTGACATTCCCTCTCAAACCCAAGACCAAAAGAGGAAAAAGATGGTAGAGCAGTGGCTCTTCATCTGGACAGATGAAAAAAAAAAGTAATATTTTCACCAGCTTACAGCACTGCCATGGAAAAATGAGCACTTTTGTTAAAAAAACAAAAAAAACAAACCCTTTTGATTATTGACTTCAGCTGTGAAAACTCCTCACAGTTGGGGGATAAACACATTATCATCAAATTATTTACACTTTAGAGGAAGAGATTTATTTTCGAGCCAGAATAAAAATAAACTTTGATGAAGAACAACATGGAATCTCATCGAGGTGGAACATAACGAACAAACGTATAAAACCGCAGAGGTATGAAAAATATTTTACGCTCACGTTGCTGGATCAAACATTTTGCATTTATTAATGTGACAGATCCTTTTATCCAAAGGGAATTACAAATGAGGCAGAATCGCTTCCAAGCATACAGCCGAGAGTCGAGGGTGTGGTTCAGGGGGACAACATTCTGGTTACTGGACCAGAACCTTTAGCACGGTAGCTCCTAGTAGCATGTTTATTCTATTTCTTACCTTAGTACCTTATTACTAACCATGTTCCCTTGTTACATATAGTATCTTGCTAATCGTTGTACTGTTCTTGTACCTTCTTGCCTTTTCATTCGCACTACTTTAGTAGCTTCGCGTCCCGTGTTTATTCTAAAACCTTTTACCATGATACCTCGTTACTTTCAATATCTTGCTATTTCCCTGTTATCTCTAGTACCACCTGTTACCATGTCATGTCGAGTACTCTATGCTGTGCAGACCTTATTATTTGTTGCTTCTAGTACCTTTAGTAGCTTTGTTATTTCTAGTACCTTAGTTACCCAAGTCTTAGAACCTTATCTTTATAACAACAATCCCAAATACAAATGCAGAAAAGCCTGCAGCCGGGGTTCAGATCCTCCTTTAAGATCACTGCTCCTCAAATACATTAATAAATACAAGGAAAGTGTCTAAATGTTCTTTCTCAAATATTATTCACAGACTGTAGTTACGACTAACACACTCCTATGGGCTATTCCTCTAATGAATTATGCAGACTAATGAGCAGCCTTCTGGCTGTACACACAGTCCAAAAACGGGAACGCAGTTTTGAATGACTTATGATGCAAGTGAGATTGTTACCATAGTAACGAATCCCTTACTGCACAAGCAGTGCGGCATAAACGCCTTTTTCTATCTTGTCTTTTTTCTCCTCTGTGTCTGTCTTGGTACGCCGCCTGAAGTGCAATACAAAATGTTTCTTAGCATAAAAAAGCTTTTATCGTTTATGTTCAATATTTAGGACACGCATATCAAATTAATGTCGATAAATGCCACGGTTCTCTTGTTTGTGGTATGTTCTGGTCCAGACCAGCTCCGGGTTTCTCCTGGTCCACGCTACGTGATTAGTTGTTAGCATCTAAATGTGGGGATTATTACTTTGTTACATGCAGTACCTTGGTAGTTTCTAGAACGTTTTACTTTGGTACTTTGTTAATTGTAGTACTATGAAGTCACTTTGTTATTTCCTTTATTATACTGCCTCATAGTAACTCATAAAAGTATATTAAAAGAAATAAAAATATCTTGCGAATTGTAGTACCATTTCTCATGATATTGCTGGTATTAAGAATTAGGTACCTGGTTATTTTAAAAACCTTGTAACTTATTACCTGGCGATCACGTTACTTCTAGTACCTTGATAATTTGTTACATCTACCACGTTGCTGCATTGTTACTTATAGTATCTTGCAAATTGAAGTACAATTTACCACTTTACTAGTACATTGTTTTTTGAGAACTTTTTAAAGAGGTACCTTGTTACTTTTAGAATCTTGTAACTTATTACCTGGATATAAGATTACTAGTACCATGTTCATTCTAGTATGTTACCTTGTTAATTCTAGTACTATGTTACTTCTACCACCATGTTGATTTGTTACTTACAGTATCTTGCTAATTGTAGTACCATTTACCGTGCTGCTAGTGCACTGCTTCTTCAAGAACCCTTTACCTAGTTACCTTGTTTTGTAATTATTACCTGGTTGTAGTGTTACTTCTAATACCAACTTCTTTCTAGCGGTATCTCATTAATTCTTCTTATAGTGTTACATCTAGTACCATGTTAAGTCTAGTACCTATTACCTTGTTATTTCTATTACAATGTTACTTTTTTTTTTTTTTTTTTTTTACATGTAGTGTTTTGCAAAAAGTAGTAACGTTTACCTTGTTACCTTGGTAGCTTACAGTGCACTATTCCTTAAATCTTTACCTTGGTAACATTGCTTATAGTAACTTGCAACACAACCATGTTATTGTGTTACTTCTAGACTTTGTTTAATTTAGTACCATGTAAGTTCAAGTAACAGTCACTTTGTTATTTCTACTACTGGTACTTTTAGTATTATTTCTAACCGTAGTACTGTTTAACTTGTTACTTGAAGTACCTCAGTAGCTTACTCGTACCCTGTTAATTTTAGCTTTTTACCATTGCACCTTGTTACTTATTACCCTATCATTTTACTTTTAGTACCGTATTCCTTATGTTATTATTAGCATGATGTTGCATTGTTATTTGTTACTTCTAGTACTTTTTACCTCAAGTACATTGTTACACTAAGTTGTAGGTTTACTTGCTACTTGTAACATCTTTTAGCTTGTTAGCTGAATCTTTTAGCTTGTTATGTTGTTATTGGCAGGACCTCCTTAACATAAAAAATTACCCTGATAATTCTAGTGTCCTTTATGTTGGTACCTTGTTACTTCTAATAGCATGTTTTGTAACCTTTTTTTTTAGAAAAGCCAGAATATATAAATTTATCTCTAGCCCCAGTAAAATACAGTGACACAGAGGAAATGTTCACATAACAATATAACACAAATACCACATAAAATTTGTGATTTTTTTGGAAGTGTGTGTGTGTGTGTGTGTATGTGTGTGATGGGAATTGTTTGTGACAATATTCCCTTGGGACGCAAGTTAAAAATGGCCATCGCTGACCCAGTAAGCTCATAATTTCCTTTTGTCTCCGTGAGCAGAAGAGAGCTGTACCTTGCTAATATCTCATGGGGCCACACACATCAACTCCACGCTGGATAAAACCTGCCTCGTGTTACTGTGTGTTAGTGTGTGTGTTCGTTCCAGTGCTTGGCCTGAGATGCCCTCGCATTTTCAAACTTTCTTTTTACCATTTGGATATTGACATATCTTAAGATGAAGCTCTTGTGCATTTTTGTAGATTCTCGTGCAACGGTAGCATCGATAACATTCGGCAAATGTTCTTGGATCCTGTATTTGTGGTGTCTCTGATATCCAACCTGCTCATTTCACCGATGTCAGAAGGTTAACAGCTTTTCATGAGATCCTTCTTCCGATAACGGCCACTTCCCGAAGAGTGCTGCCTGAAATACAATGCCTGTGGAAATTTTATTTATTTCTTTATTTTTTAACTGATTTCAGCAGGTTGAGATCACGGTCAGGGCAAACTGCAGACAGTTTAAACATCACCCCCCCACACACACACATACTATTTGGTTTGGTTGTTGTTAGTGTTTGTCCACTGAGACTAACTGGCTATTTTCATTCTCAGTTTAAATAAATAAGTCTAGAATTAGCATGATTAGCTGAACCTCTTGTTGATTTTAACCAGATCTGATGACTTACAGCTACAATATTCTGAACAAGATTTTAAAGTGATTCTTGGTGGATAACTTAATAAAAAAAAAATAGGATACAGGACATGTAATGCCTTATGGTGGCAAAAAAGATTACATTATGATCATAATCTTGTAGAAATATATCTTCTCAAAATTTGTGCCTTATAAGCACATTTATATTTATATAGGACTTTTATATTTTTTATTAAAATGGATCTTATTTTATTTTATTATTTTACAATTAAAAAATGTAAAAATTAAGTAGAGACTTATTTTCCCCTATTTTATATGGCTATCATAGTTCTTCAAAAGTTCTTTAGTATCTAAATAAGCACAATATTAATTAATAAAATGGACATATTAATGAAACCTCGAAATACAAATCAATATTCTTTATTCCACATACATGTATTTTTTCTTCTTTTTTTTTAAACTCTTTACAATCTAAATGATTCAACAACAAAATGAGAAACTACCACGACAAAGCCCAAATCTTGTTAATTGGGGACAAAAATAATAATTAAAAATAAAAGTAAAAAAATAATTCAGGTGATTACATTGTGGATGAGGACATGGACTTTGTCATCAGGTTAGCATTAAGATCAAAAGAAAGACAAAATTAGGACAGAAAACGTAGTCCATGTGCAAACGTAAACAAATGCAAAAATGTAGATTAAAAAGTCGTTACACTGAGTCGGCAATTTTTCAGATCCTAGATATCTAATAAACAGTCAACTCAGTGTGTATATACTGTGTTTATACACTGAGGTGCGAATTTATTCGAAGAAATAAAAAAGGCAACTCAGTGTACGTTTTTAAATTACTTTGAAATTTTCACTTATTCACCTTGTATTATGCAGTTTGAATTCAATGTTTTTTTTTTTTAAATAATGTCTTCTATATATTTTTAACATTTTTCAATATTATAAACAAATATAGTATTACTGTATAATTTGGGGTTAGATCAACAGCACACACATTCTTCGGGTTAACATTTGAAAGCCACCCAAGCCCTTTGTCCTTTGTTCACAAACAGTTTCAGGAGTGGGCCATGGGTTCTCCGACAGCGAGAGGAATGGCAAAATTGGCTGACATTGCATCTTGTGAATATTGCAAATAATAGAAAGTGACTTACATGTTAACATACACATACATAATTCAGTATTACGTACATATATGTGGTGCAGTGGAGGAGGGAAACAGTTTTATGGTTTGTCGGGCTGTAGAAGTGAGAAGGCCAAATTTTGTGAGCCAACAAATAAGGGTAATACTTGAATTTTACAAATCTGTCCTGTACACAATTTTTTTTTTTAAAAGTGTCTTTGAATGCATCCTCTTACTAAGAGGGATTCATATAAATTGAAAATAGTTCATTATTGACACATACTTTCACGTATTTTCCTCCCATTAGAGTTCAGGAAAACATCCGCATGGGTGTTGTGTCGAGGGCACGTGTACATCCTGACATGGCTGGTCCCATCAATGGGTCTGTGTGCATAAATTCCCACTGGTATTCCAATAAATCCACTTAAATCATTTTCATGTTAAAGCGGCGAGGGCCAGAGGTCTGTTCTGCTTCCTCAGGCGAGGCCCCGTTGGACTTGGAGCGTGGCACATACTCTATATCTATGTTGTTTTTGTGCTTTCCTTTGCCTCGACTCCATACAAACAGGAGCAGAAAACAGAATAGGACGACTCCAAGGAATGTGAAACAACCCATGGCTGTAGAAACCAGGATGGTCTTTAGGTCCAGGCCAAAGGTTGTGTTGGGGGAATTGGTGCTGTTGGCAGTAGTACTGTTAGGATCGATGTAGTACTGGGTCCTATTAGCATAGAGCGAGCCCAGACTCTTGACGGCCAAGGACACCATGAGCGTGTCATTTCCGGCTGTGTTGGAGGCCACGCATACATACACACCGCCATCTTGAAGCTCCACTGCCTTGATATAGAGTGAGCCATTGTTGTGAACCATTACTCTTCCATGACTCCTGTTGGTTAGATGTCTCCGGCGTGGTGTGACCCAGGAAATGGTGGGGCGAGGAGTCCCCTCGGCACTGCAGTGTAGCTGGGCAGGCTGCCCTTCCTCTACTGACACCAGCTGTGTCCGGTTCTCTCGGATCTTGGGCTTGGTACAGGTCACGTAGTAGGACAACAGGGTTTCCTTGAACTCCTTGAAAGGACGCCCTCGGATTCCCTCAGGCGTACTGCATTCAGGTTGCTCTTCTCCAAATGAGATCGAGTGCCGCTTCTGCAGCAGCCACATGAGCCGACAGTCACACACGAGAGGATTGTCGTGGATGAACAACACTTCCAGGGATTCTGGAGAGTGGAACACACCCTTCTCCAAAGTGTCCAGCCTGTTATGGGACACGTCAAGAAGTCTGAGCCAACGTAGACCCTGGAAAGCATAGGGCTCCACAGACACCAGCTGGGCTGCTGCTAATCTCAGCTCGCGGAGACGCACCAGGTCCTGCAGCAGACCTCCTTCCACAGTGCGGATGTGGCTGTGGGACAGGTTCAGGTGTGTGAGGTAAGGCATGTGGCGCAGGGCTTGGTAGGGGAATGTGGACAGATTGGTGTTGGTGACAGAAAGTGTGGTGAGGTTGAGGCCATGCAAAGTGTTAGCTGGGAAAACATCCAGTGAAGGCCAGTTGTCAATCTCCAGGTGGCGCAGGCGGAATAGTTTCTTGAAGGAGTAAGGTTGGAGGGTGCTGATACTGAGGTAGCGCATATGCAAGCTCACCAGGTTGTGAAGGTGGGACAGGGCATCCGTCGGCACCATGGTCAGGTTACAGCGCTCCAGTGTTAGACTCTCCAGTGAAATCAAGCCGTTGAACGCTCGGTGCGAGATATACACCAGCTCATTGTCCCCTACATCTAATGACTTGAGATTATGCAAATCCTGGAACATGTAGTCAACCAGGATGACGATCTTATTGTCACTAATGTCGAGCATGGTGAGGTTCGAAAGCCCAGTGAATACACCCAGTGACAGGAGCTTGATGCGGTTGCTCTTCAAACTGAGCGTGTGTAAACTAGAGAGTAAGTTGAAAGCACCTGGTTCTACATAGGCAATGATATTGCCACTCAAGTCCAGCTCTTCAATGTGTGGGTAGACAGAGAAGTCATCTGGATTGATGGCCTGGATGCGGTTCTTGCTGAGGTCCAGGATACGTGTTTCAATGGGAATGCCATCTGGTATGGCCGGGTAACGTTTCCGATGGCAGATGACGGAGCGACTCTGGGCAGAGCACTCACAGCGGGAAGGGCAGGCAAGGGCAGAGCCTAAGAAGACGGCCACCAGGGCAAGTCCCAGCAATGGCTGCCAGCAAGATATAGCTGTGTGCAACATGACTCGACTCAGGCAGTCCACCATTCTGTCACGGCTCTACAGAAACAGAGACAGAGGAATAATCATTTAATGCACAGAAAATGCAATAATGCATATCAGATAAAGCCTAACATCAGGATTTTCTGCTAACCATCGAGACACTTTCTTTTAAAACCTGCTACATATCTTTGTGCTAAACTGCTGGCTACTAAAACAAAGAAAACTGTGACCTCTATTACATCAAAACCCCATTGGTACAGCTCCAGATGCATCATCATACAACACTATTTAAGCATCTTGCTTTTCCACAGAGGACCGAGTTCATGTCAGACGCACGCAAACACAAATGAACAGCCTCAGATCTTGCCTGTGGGGTCACTCTGTGTATACTTGGTTTGATTCATGTTTCTGCATAAATTCACAGCCAGGAGATTTTTTTCTCAGTCTGCTCAGAATTCATGAAGATGGGAATTAGTGCACTCATGTATCGGGATGACTAGATCTAAGATTCAAATTCCTTCATCTAAAGGAAAGATGATTATGTAATCCCTGTAATATCACTTTACTTGAATCACTGCAGGACATCAGGTCATTGGACACTCAAAATATCCCCTGTCAAGTGAACACTACATGACTTTCAAGATCTCAGAATTGCTGGACTGTTCATACTACACAATGTTATCACTTGCAGTGTGTTATTTTGTGGATGTAGTTTGGTGTGTACACTAAACAAATGATAGCAGACAAGGATCACACATTACACAATCTTTCACCATGGAGAGATCCCTGAGGATCTCATGAAAATAAACACGAGAGCTATCTAAATGTCTGTCTGTGCTATTTTGTACAGAAACGAGAGAAAAGGGATATAAGAGAAAAATGTAAAGGAAGGATCAGTTGGGGAGATGTGGGCAGCAAAGATCGTCTGTTCTTCAAAGAGAACTGGGGGTATGGTGTGCATCGTCAGGGATCATGTAGTGTTTGTTTTTATTTTTGCTGTTCCTAACAATGATTTGGTTTTGAGATGCCAAAGAACGTCTTGTAGTAACGTCATTATTGTGCTTTCATTTTGCACTCACCCTCCCATGCAAATAGATGGATAATAAACTGGATTCAGAGATCTGCTGCGCATAACAGCAGATGAATTTGATTTCTTCTCGGACTCTCATTGGCTGTTTCTCAGTGCCCGGGATATCATGGCTTGAGTCATGTGGAGTGCTTTTGACATAAGAGTAACTAAGGATTTTATAAGCTGTAAGAGCTTGTAAGGCAACAATAACTTGATGAAAATAACTTCAGTCTCATGGCTGTACTTTTAATAAAGCTGTATTAAAATCTTATAACTTGGAGCTATTTCTAAATTGAACGCAATTCAGTCTATTGCTTTGGAGTCGTATAAATATCTCAGATGTGCTATGGCTGTTTTCAATCATGAAATGTTTATGTATCCCATATAAAGCTCAGTGTGTCATGCTGTTATAGTAAAATAATCAACGAGAGGGTGGTGTGATGAAGCAGAGTTACCGTTACTTATTATTGTCCTATAACAGCACATCCTGACATATTTTGTTCCTCTTATACCACTGAAATTCATCAGTGATTACATTTTTCATTCAGTATAGAATGACACATGTTCCTATGTCCTTTTCTGGATCTGATTACTGCTTTCAAGTCACTTATCTTACATAATGTGATTGCGGTGGTACTGCTAATGTTATATCCAGTGATTTTAGGCAGCTAAATCTAGCTGAAACTCAAAAAAACAACCCCTACTACAGAATTTCCTCAAAACTTGTGCCTCCAAATCTGCCTGAATTCCTGCGCAAGAGGTGGAACTTTCTAAACAGACAGGTAACATGATTGACAGACAAGTCAGTGGGGTAGATGTTGATGCTCCACATCTTGTGTTTTTTCCTCCATGGAGACCAGAGCTTCTCCTCAGAGCAGATATTTTAAAATAAAGCTCACACTGGAATGCGAGGAGAACTTACTAAAAAGTGTGATAGTAGCGTACCTTTGAACATCTCACAAAATGAAGACAAATAATCCTTAATTTAATTATAAAATTTCAACAAAAACAGAGGGTACCGTCGGCAGAATGAGGATAAAGGAGCTTCATATCGCTGAGGCTCCACACACACACACACACACACACACACACACACATGGTTCTGAACAGCAATGGATTTTTCACCAAGTCTAATTTTGATCATGCTGCAGACTGAAAATTGCCCCTACGGAATACAGATGAATGAAAGCACCAAACTTTCTGCAGCAACTAATTTAATTCAACCAGGATTTGTTTCGACTCCTGTGTAGTTAAGATAAGTTGTAAGTCGATCTCCCCACACTTCGTTTGTTAGTTTTTGTGCTGGAGCTACAAGGCTAATTTAGCACGGTGCATTAATTCTGCGTGGGTAAATCATAACACACAGCAAGACACTAGGTTTAATTTTGCAAAGAAAAATGTGTGAATTGTTAAAGCTTTCCTTAAGGAGATGCTTATTGAACAGTTATGGAAGGAGGCTCCAGTGTCGGGGCTTCACAACACTTAAAGCCAAACATCAACTATTTACTAGTTTGAACTAGGCTGCTGAGGCAATGACTGTTTATAGCTGCTATAACCTAAGTAACATAAGATGTCCCATAACATTAAATGTAACTATAAACAGATAAAAATGTTCATTTTTTTAATCAATAAAAAAAATCTATATTGTCAACAAAGTGGTGTGGTATAAGAGGAATAAAACACATGCTGTTATAGGAAGATAATCAACTTCAGAGTGGTAAGAGTAACTCTGCTTCATCACACCATTGTATCGTTGATTAGTTTCCTAGAGCAGCATGACATTTTGCCTGTCCTCACTGAGAGCTGTTTTGACACAGTCGTAATTACACGTGAATAAATAAAGCCTCTTTTTCATCAAGTTTCATGTAAAAATCATTATTATTTAATAATAAAAAAAAAATCAACTTTCAAGTACACGCACACGCACACACACACACACACACACACACACACACACACACACACACACACACACACACACAGCCTTAACAAGTCATCTTGTGTCGCACAGTTCCCTAAATTTATCCAAGCAGAGAAAAAAAAGCAGAAAAACCCCCAGAAGGCACTAAAAACATCTCGGTGTCATTTTAAAGTGCGCGCACACACACACACACTCATTATGCTGCAGCAAATAGCATGCTGACAAGTTTGTAAAAAAGTTTTCAAATGCATTTCGACTAACAATAAATTACACTTGCAAATGTAACCTTCTGACTTGTTTTTTTCCTAAAATGTATAAAGTGTGATGTACAAACTGTGAGAGAGAACTCGTCTCCTGTGTTATCTCTATGTGTGTGTGTGTGTGTGTGTGTGTGTGTGTGTGTGTGTGTGTGTGAGCACAAACAGTGATCACAAACCTTTATTTTCCTTTTAATATCAATATTAAGATTGTAAGCACAGGTTGTAATATTTGACTTCCTTAATTCATCGAATCGTTTCAAGCCCCGCCCTCCAATCATTCCTTGGCAACCGTTGCTATCTGCAATGATCTCAGGCAAGAGTTAAGCGCATATTTTGCATCCTAAGCCCCAGATTTGGTCAAAGTTTGACACACATCTGGAAGCAACACCTGTTAGAATGATAGAGTGGAATTTGATGTTTTCTCTTCATTTTGAAAGGAAAAACACATTTACACTTTTTTTTAACCCGAACGGTATTTAGTTTGTAATATGAGCATGAGTGGAAAATGTTTGAGTAATTGCACTTACTATTTTGTAAGATCTGGAAGATTAAAACTGAATACTCATACTCTTATTCAAGTAACCTTGTATTTTAATTATGATTTTCGAAGTACGCTCATTGGAGTTTTGTTTATGGGAATGGCTTCTGAGGTCAGGTGACCAATCAGAAAAAGCTGAAGGCGGGGTCATAACAATTTTGAAAGCGCTGAAGGCAAACGTCATTGCTACCGCTGCTAATGCTGCCTTTAACAGCTATTCCGATAAATAATACTCCAACAATACTTCAGCAAAACTCCATTCATAGAGGATGAGATGTCTCATTTGCCTTCCATGCGAAAACGAAATCTTGGCCTTTAAAATTCTCCATCAATGCTCAAGAAGTTCTGGTCTGTAAGTTAAGGTCTGTTAAGTAACTTTCAGTATGGTGAATTAGCTAGTTATGTTTTGTAATCTAGCTTGTTAAGTTAGCTAGCTAGTTAAGTTTTGTTTTCGTGACTTAACATTAATTCCAAAACGTTTATTTAAACATTAGCTAACCAGCAAGTCAAATGCTAGGTTTGTCTGAGTTAGCAGGATATTTTCCTCACGACTGATTGCTTAGCGAACGAGCCAGTCATGCAAGATTGAAAAAAAAGACAGGCTGATGAGGGAAAGACTGTTTATAGCTGCTATAATGTGAATGAAAACAGGAGCTAAATTGTTTCTTGGATGTTCCACAGCATTAAACAGATAAAAAAAAATGGTGTGTCACTCTTCATGTCATTCAAAACAAATTGTAATTGTTTCTATAGGAAAATATTCAACTCCGGGCTGGTAACAATAACTTTTCCTAAAACAGCATGACACAATGTGCTTTATTCTTTACATAATCACGAAGTCTAATTGTGTTTATACTTAGCATTTAAAATGTGAATGCTCACTGAAGGAGCAATGTCTTCAGAATACATCCGTATTCGTATATACAGTGTAGAGGGTGGAAGGAGAAGCCTTTGATCTGTAGATATAAAGTGATAATGTGCAATAATGCTCAAGCAGAATCATCCTCGTTATTGTCTCAGACACACTCACACAGCTTCACTCTAGTCTATAAATATTTATCATTCCTCTCCATTTAATAGTGCACGCCTCTTACTGCAGAATTAAAAGAGCAAATAAAAACAAGGCAATAAAACGGCGAGATAAGAGATAGCCGTTTTATTTTACAGTACAATATTTTACAGACGAGCTGTGTACTTTAGCCTCGAGGGTCACGTGAACAGCCCAGCATGCACGAGGTGCCTTTTTTTTCCTTTCCTTGGACTCAATGTGCGGAGAAAATGCACATCACAGAAATTTCACGATTGAGGAGGTTTCGTGATTGTCTTGCCACGCTAGTGATGCTAGTGAGAGTGAGGTCATCTGGGTTCAAGGAAGCCCATGCAGCAGTATAGAGTAATCAGCAATAAAGCTTAAAAAACACTTCTTTTTTCTCACAAAACTTCCTGCCGTGACACTGTGGCGAGTCTAATGATCACATGAGCCACTAAAGTCAATCTGCTAATCATAAATATAGCTCAGGTTCCTTTATATACACACTAATGGGCCATTTTATACATATTATACATATGTACATACTACATAGGTGACACTGTAAGTGTACAGTTATTGACTGTTGCTCATTTATTCCTCCAACACATAGTTCCTCTAACACACAGTTCCTCTAACACACAGTTCCTCCAACACACAGTTCCTCTAACACACAGTACTCCAACACACAGTTCCTCTAACACACAGTTCTCCAACACACAGTTCCTCTAACACATGTTCTTCCTGTTCTTCCATCACACAGTTCCACCAACACAGTTCTCCAACACACAGTTCCTCTAACACACAGCTCTCCAACACACAGTTCCTCTAACACACAGCTCTCCAACACACAGCTCTCCAACACACAGTTCCTCTAACACACAGTTCCTCTAACACACAGTTCTCCAACACACAGTTCCTCTAACACATGTTCTTCCTGTTCTTCCAACACACAGTTCCACCAACACAGTTCTCCAACACGCAGTTCCTCTAACAAACATTCTTCCAACACACAGTTCCTCTAACACACAGTTCCTCCAACACATAGTTCCTCCAACACATGTTCTTCCAACACACAGTTCCTCAAACACACAGTTCCTCCAAAACACAGTTCCTCTAACACACGTTCTTCCAACACACAGTTCCTCCAACACTCAGTTCCTCCAACACTCAGTTCCTCCAACACACAGTTCCTCTAACACACAGTTCCTCCAACACACAGTTCCTCTAACACACAGTTCCTCCAAAACACAGTTCCTCTAACACACGTTCTTCTCATTCTTCCAACACACAGTTTTCCAACACACAGTTCCTCTAACAAACATTCTTCCAACACACAGTTCCTCCAACACATGTTCTTCCAACACGCAGTTCCTCCAACACTCAGTTCCTCCAACACACAGTTCCTCCAACACTCAGTTCCTCCAACACACAATTCCTCTAACACACAGTTCCTCCAAAACACACGTTCCTCCAACCCACAGTTCCTCCAACACTCAGTTCCTCCAACACACAGTTCCTCTAACACACAGTTCTTCCAACACATGGCTTCTCATTGTATTGACACACCACCTGTTGATCCATGGAAAGGGACCAGCCTAAATATTAACCCCTTAACATTCTGTGGAGAATCGATTCAGAGTCAAGTTGCCTTCTTGTTAGAATTCAAGTGGAAGTGGAGACCACACACTCTTGGATTGCTGTGTGCTGACAGAACCACAGCGAGTGGGAGAATACCCCAGGTGGTGCGACATCAATGGCTGCTCATTGGTTAAAAGTGATCAGAAGGTCATGAGCTCAGATCCCTTCCCTGTTGTGCTGCAAGCCAACTTCTCATAACCTTCATCTGATGTAGATGAAAACTTCTGCCAAATATTTCAACCAGTTATAATTCCATCTCGTTTTTTGTCCTTGTTCTTGAAAACAAGCACACAGATGGTTCAAAGCAAAGGTTTTTTTTTTTTCGCCTCATAGCACCGGACCTCGTTTCACCTTTAACTGTGAATATGGTTATTCAGAGCGCAGTGGTTAAGGGACTGTAGTTGCCTGGTTACGAGCATGGCCGGGTATTTCGCGAGCGTATTGATTGTAGCCATCTGTGAGAGGTTTTAGTGTGGAGCGCTTTGGATGCTCATCAAATTCTTTTTTAGAACATATGAAAAAAGTACAGGATGTTTTATTTATTTAAAAAAAAAGGTGAATAAGACATACAACCTCATTTTCATCCCTGACCCTGTTCCCTGATCCTCCTTAAACCACGGCAGGTACATGAGAACCTTGGACGATTTAAAATTTTAGATTCTACAAATTAAAGGTGGTGCTGCCTGAAATGGAGCGCAGAACCTGGACTTCATCAATGCTCATAAATGCCAGCTCCAGAGCTGACGGTTTACTTCTTTTTTCCTCACATTCTTGTGCTGTTAACCCACGAAAATGCCAGTCAACTCTCAACACCTCTAAAGCTCTCGACGCAGGTTACGCTTATCCGTCATATGCCCGGGACCTCACGGAGTTCCTGACCCGACCGGGTTCTACGCTTTGTGGTTCAGATTAAAACGGAGCTTAGCGCGCTTTCTAGACCTCGCTGCCATTTTCGCTCAGCCAGTGTTGGGCTTTAGATAACGAACGCAGCCCCTGTGCAATCAAGCAGCATAATCCGTTCTGTGAAATCGGAGAAACCCGTATCTCCACACCAAGGTTCTCTGGTTTTGTGTGATGTGCCTCTGCAGCACTCTGCACTTCAATGTGGAGGATTTTTACACGCCTGGAGCCGGTTTGTTTGCTCTGCAATTAAGAAAAGTCGCTTTGAGAGCAACTCAGCAATCCAGCCACGACCGGATGGAATAAAATCACGCTAATGAGATGGGATTAATCCCCTGGAAATAAATCAGCACAGAACAAAGAGCTCCGTGAGTGGTCACTCGTTGAACATCAGCAGGACGGCTTTAGCTGTCCCCGTCCAGCAACTGAAACTGAAATCATAACGCTAAATATAATAAAAATCAATTGAGTGTACACATATGGAAGTTACGGCGCTGGTTTTAGCATCCCGCTAACCGAGCAGTAAATGAATAGCCGAGTAAAAGGTCTCGGATAATCATAATCAAACTCATAATACCCGAGCTATCGTCCAGCACATAAAAAGAAATGAGGCAGATTTGATGTGTGTAAAGGTGCAGCGGATTGAGGAGGCAGATAAGCAAAGGAAGGTGCAGTGAACAGGTTTATTGTGTTGCGGTGTTCCCTGAAAAAAGCTGATAATAAACATGTATCTGAATGGACACATGGACAATAAACTGGAACAGACACCTCTTTTTCCCCCGAATGGCAGAATAAACTCCTAATCTCTGAATGTTACAAAGCACTGACACTGGAGACCCATGTCAGCAGAAGGGCTTATGTAGAAGTTATGTAGCGTTATGAACCTGTCCATTACCAAAAGCATTAAAAGTACAAAGTCTGTTGTCAACCATGTGATGTCCAACCAAAAAATACATTTTTTCAACAAAAAAAAAAAAACTTGATGTAGGTATAACTGGTTTGTATCGGTTTAGGTCACTTGCTTTGAAGGGCTTATGTAGGTGATATGTAGCATTATGAACCCTTCCATTAGCTAAAGTGCTAAAGTAGAAAATCTGTTGTCATGAATCCACACATGATTCAGCCGTTCCATTACACACGTTTATGTCGAAATCGATGTCATTAGGTTGTAACTGTTTGTGTAGGTTTATGTCAGTTGTCCTGAATGGCTTGTGTAGGTGCTATGTAACCTTATGAACTCTGTCATTAGGTCAAATGTTGAAGTACAATGTTCATTGTCACGGTGTCCAAAGCTAATTCAATCTGCTATATCTGCTATGTCAGAATCCATGACACTTGACTCAGATGTATCTGTTTATGTAGGTTCATATCAGATGTCTGGAAAGGTTTATGAAGATGTTACGTAGCCTTATGAACTTTATTCTCATTAGATAAAGTGTTATGTGTTAAGTGTTATAACTTATGTCCATAAAAAGGGCTCATGTAGCCTTATGAACACTGTCATTAGGTGAATCTTAAACTGACTACAAACTACAAGCGTCCATGTTACAGTATGGATGAATAAATTATGCAATATGTAAATGGTAGTTTATTTTAAACTTGATGGAAGTGTAAACTACGTAAAAACGAGTGAAACTAAACTAAAAATCAACTAAAACCGAAAATTCACTGCTGAATTCTCATGTATTCTTTACACAGCTGTCATTTAGTGCTCATTTCCTGACTCTATAGGTGATAATAACGAGCCTTTATCACAGAACAGATGTAATTTGAGCACTTTGTGGCGTCAGAAGCCGTATAAAAGCTCCTCGCACCTGTCAGATCAGGTAAAGACGTCTTTATTTAGCAGGCGAAGTAAGCTATCTCCACTTTCTCATCACCTTAATTACGAGGGAAAATTATTAAATCATCGCTTTATTTTAATGAGCCTCATATCGTCTAATGGCGCCACCCCGAAGGAAAGATGTAATTAACTGGCAGGTTAAAGCAGTGAAGGACTGCACTATTAACCTGCAGTGTTCGCAGCGACGGTGTGCTTTTAATCCAGTCGTAATGAGAAGTCAGGCTAGAATGATTTCACGGCTTATCGCTTATGAAGGAGCAGCTGCAGTTAGAGGTTTAAGTTCACTAATTGTAGCACGCTTCCTCTTTTGTTTTCTTATTGTACAGGTCGAGGGTTAAGTACTAAATAAAGTCAGGGTTTAGTGGGTTTAAATATACAGTGTGTGCGACACACTTATTCATCATTCATTATTTATTTATTTATTTATTTTTGGAACTAAAAAACAACTCTCTCTTCTCACGCTGCCAAATAATAAAAAAATATGTTTTTGACGCATTTGTTTATTTATATTTTGTTTATTTATTCATATCTGTCTGTCTGTCCGTCTCTCTCTCTCTCTCTGTATCTTATTGTTTATTTATTTACTCCAAATTATATTTTTAAATAATATTTTACAATTTTTATATAATAGTTTTTAATTTAAAAAAAATACTGTAGTTTCTTCCTACATAGCCAAATAATAATAAAGAATAAAATATTTTAAAACTCTTCTCATTTAATTTAATTTAATTTAATTTAATTTAATTTAATTTAATTGACTGTGAAAGATTAAGACATGGGCCAATCACAACCCAGCTGGCAGATCAGTTTTTTCTTTTTTTTAATTTGTTTTGAGTTTTCTTAATTTGTAAGGAATGAAAATGAGTATTTAATCTACGCATTTTTCCTGAAACACTTCACAGCACAAATACGATGTTAAAATGGTTGAGTGTGACAATCTAATTAATACCAGTTTAACAGGGAGAGTGAGTGCATAAAGTGTTATACACTCGCTCTCAGTGCTAAACTGGTATTAATTAGCTTGTTGTTCAGTCTCCACTCCTTTCACTTGTAGATGTTTACCCAGTAAATAAACCGCAGTGTAGTGGCTAATTATTGTGCTGTAAAAGGATGTAAAAAGTACAAAAACAATTTCATTCCATTTAAACTTCACTCTGGACTCGTCAGGAGGCGTGAGACCATGTTAATGAGTGCTGGAGCGATGGATAGAGCCGGTCGCTGAGAGACAGAAGGATGACCCAAAGAGATCTCCTCCTTCTGCTCTTCTTCACTTCCTTTCTCTCTCTCTCTCTCTCTCTCTCTCTCTCTCTCATTTATTTATGTGACTTAGCTTTAATGCAACTTAGTCGAAGCTCTCAGGCGTATTTTATAATTAGACGTGTCTGAATTAAACTCTAAAACCCCCGCGGTGAGGATCACAGGCCTGAGAGAGAAACGTAAAGTCAGTGAGGAGTAAAACACGGTGTGTGTGCTGCTGTTTTAGAGAATTAATCAGTGCCGGAGTGGTGTGATGGAGCAGAGTTACTGTTACCAGCTCAGATTTCCTATCAATTATTTTCTCTAAGAGCACGGTGTGTGTTTTTTTTCTCGTATACCGCAGCAATTTACGATCAATTTTTTTTAAATACATACGATACATTTTTAAAAATTCATTAAACAACTCTTTGTACTTTTTATCCATTTATAGTTACGTTTAACGTTTGTAAAACTACTTAGTTCTTGTTGTCACTTACATTAGAGCAGTATAAATAGTCATTCTCTCCAAAAACTCTCTTTTCTCTTAACAAGACAAAAATAAACTCCTCTGTCCTGAAGACGTCGGAAAACTCAAAGTCACAGCTTCACCTCTGACTGTGACAAAGCGCTGACACTGGAGACTCCTTCCATCAGTGTTACATAACCGTCTCCGTACACATACACTCCATTCAGCACATTAATGATTAATCCGAATACGAGTGCGGATATGAGTGAGCTGTTACTATAGAAACATAAACCCTAAACCTAAACCTAACATAAACCTGCGCTACAGTCAGAGCTGCTGTTGTAGGAAATTAATCAACAGCTTCTGACCAATCACGAGCCAGTCGGAGCTGTTTGATCTGTATCTGAATCCCTCATCCAGCCGTGAGAGGCTGATGTCAGGCTGAGAGGCGGGGCTAACCTCCTTGACTGTAAATAGAACTTGAATTCATTGGTTGAATTGTGTATTAAAATGGTGTTTTTGTGATCAGTCGTGAAGTGTGGACTGAGAAACACTCCGAGTCTGAGATGTGTGTTTCCTGCAGCGTGTGTGTGTTTCCATGCGACGTGAGGCGAAGGTGCCGAACGTCTCCAAGCTTCCTTAAGGCCACGACTCGGAGTGATACAGTCACAAGACTATTTTCCTCATGACTGCTCCGGCTAATGTAATTCATCAAGTTAATGTGGCACGGAAAAGTGTGCAGACGCATATAAACACACACACACACACACACACACACACACACACACACACACACACGCACACACACACACACACACAAACACAGGGAACACAAGTGTGTAGAATAACACAAAAAAAGCATAAATCGCTACATGTTTATTATTACAGTTAATTATATATTTATAAATATAGTAAAGATAATACAGTAAAATAAAGATATGAATGTAGAAAGAAAGAAAGAAAGAAAGAAAGGACAGATTATGGAGATTAAGGAGGGGAAGAAAAAGAAGAAGAAAAACAGAAAATGTACAAGACAGAAACAGTGAACAGGAGGTAGGAGAAAGAAATATAGAAAAAGAAGAAGAGAAGAACAAACAAATGTATAAATGCAAGTGTGTGTGTGTAGAGATCGGTGTGTGTGTGTGTGTATATATATGTGTGTGTGCGTGTGTGTGTGTGTGTGCGTGTGTGCAGAGCTCGGTGTGTGTGTGAGTGTGTGTGTGTGTGTAGAGCTCGGTGTATGTGTGTGTGTGTGTGTGTAGAGCTTAGTGTGTGTGTGTGTGTCTGTGTGTAGAGCTCAGTGTATGTACGTTTGTGTGTGTGTGTGTGTGTGTGTAGAGCTCGGTGTGTGTGTGTGTGTGTGTGTGTGTAGAGCTCTGTGTGTGTGTGTAGAGCTTGGTGTGTGTGTGTGTGTAGAGCTCGGTGTGTGTGTGTGTCTGTGT
>JAKKZJ010000007.1:1422136-1432136 GCA_033441845.1 Pangasius mekongensis
TATGAGGATATCGTAACGTAAATCTACAACTTTACCTCTGATTGTTACGAAGCGCTGACACTGGAGACTCCTTCCATAAATGTTAAACAAGCATGTACTTATAGAAAACGGCAACACATTGTCAATTACACGTGCCATTTATGTGGCGTGTCTGACACAGAAGCCCCTGTGAATGAGCTGTTACTACTGAAATGGTAACATATTAGAAAGAAGAACGCCTGCTGACCAATCAGAATCCAGAATTCAACAGAACGGTGGTGTAAATCTAAAGAACAAGGCCTATGGAGAAGCTGGACTGCTCTCAGTCTGTCATTGCTCCATACTCTGAACTGTGGATCCATTATCTCAGCCATTCCTCAGTCTAAAAGCGAAACCTCTCATCACTGGGAGTTAACAAGAGCAGGAAGTTCTGCTGGTGTGAAATGTGTAATTGCCTGGCATGGGACCCCGACTGGTACGGTGTACAGCGAAATAATGACGAGCAGACTGGACAGAATTACCCAGGAGGCTCGTGTTTGTATGGTTTCTGTACACCTATTTTGTCCCATAAAGTCTGAGGAACAGTATTCCCTTTGTGCCTTGAGGAATAACCCAAATATCCTGTTCAGGTGAAAATGACCTACTTAAAAATTTTTTTTACTAGATTTGGGACAACACTGTTTTTTTTTCCTTCAATTTTTTTAGTAGTTATATTATACTCTTTTACAGTTTTATTACTACCATTTTTAATAGCATTTCTAATCTGTTTTTAAATGTACTTTTAATTGATGAATTTATTTACTGAAATGAATTTTAATGTGCTTGGCTCAAACGCTGTAAGGAAATGCAAAAATCATGTAATCAAATATTAGATTCAAGTTATATTTACGCTGACAAAAGCGTAATATCAGCAGCATGGCATCCCACACTCTCTGGGAATCTCTTTCCATCAGGAGTATTTGTATGTATTTAGAGCTAAACAAAATACACTGGGGATCTTGTACTGATATAAAATCTAAAGAGAAGGTCTTTGTCACAGCCCTTTGTTTCCACAGAGCTTAAAATATTTGAAAATGAATTGCACATAGTTCCACTGTATACACTTCATATCAAATAGTTTTCTTTCTGTGTTGAAATGTATGAACATGTTTTCCAAAGTTTTAAAACATATAATTCAAAATGACTGGCTACAGTTTTGAGATGTATTTAAAAAAAAAAAAAAATCATATCCCCAAATTTAAATCTCAAAAATACAGATTTTATGTAAATTAGGACAAAAGTGAAGCGTTCAGGAGGGAAAAGTAGATGCTCTTAGAGTGTTTGAACTCAGGTTCTGGGCAAGAAGCGTTTAACATCACTTTAGAAAACTCTCTGTTTGAGTAGAACATTAAAAAAAAACAAGAACGTTTTTTTTTTTATTTGTCGAACATAGTGAACTTTTCCCTGGAAACCCCAGATACCTAAATTATATAAATTCTTATAAGATTTGAATTTTTCAGAGTTCTACTTAGGATTGTAATTTTCTAAATTCTCAAAACCATAACCCGTAATTTTGAATGACGTTTTTAAAGACACGTTTTAACATGTTTTAAAAATGTGTATTAATTCTAATTAACAATAAATAAAATATACAAAATCCATATTCAGATAGTTTTTCCAGCTCCCAAGCTCCATAAAATTCTACCTCTCTTTCCATTGTTTTGTTCTGAGTTCACTCTGTATGCTTATTGTTTATTGTGTCATGTGCTTTTGTTTCTGTTTTAGTCCTTTCTCCACCCCTGTTTTATCATTGGTTTACTATCCTAATGTGTTCAGCTGTTCCATGTTTCACTATGATTAGTTTGTCGATCTGCCGATTTCACAGTCTTATCTTGCACCTGTCATTAAATCCAGGCATTGATTCCCAGTTTCCTGTTTTCTCTTATTCACAATAAAATTTGAATCTGAATTATGGATTGTCCTACTTTAATGCTGTCTGTCTGTCAGTGTTGGTTAAGTGGTTTGGAGTTATAATCATTTCTGAAATAACTGTAGCACCCTTGAGGCATAAATAATACGAATTCCTAAATGAACTAGCATGAGAAATCTCTTCATACTGACTTTTTCTCACCGCATTAACATGAGAGCTTTGGAGGACGGTCAGGTGCCAGACAGACTGGTGAACTAGTTTTTACTGAGCTGCATAATCAAAATAGCACCGTTTGTAGATAATGAGTTTATTCACATCATGATGTGCACAATTATGTACAATTAATCAAGTGAAGAAGCAGAACTGGCAACTGGATCAATCATCATCAGGCTCGTTTCCTCTCTCGGTTACCTTTGCTGCTTGATTTGCCAAGTTTTTCCTTTTAAAAAAATATAATAATAATTATTATATGAATTACTCACGCATTACTGATGTTTAACCAAGCAATTAAATAATGAAATGTGCCATGTGTTATGAAAAATAATATTCAGAACATCATAGTTATCCCGATATTCAAGGTAATGTCCGCATGTTTCTAACATTAGTACCCTGAGTTATATCCTTAATTCACAAAAGAAGCACTCATTGTCTGCAGTTGGTCCAGAGATCAATGCTAGGTCTGCTTTGCTTTAGAGTCATTTGGCTATTTTAGTATTTAATTCTTGCTTGGTTATCATCCATCAGCTGTGTAAAATAATGTCTCTACATTTATTCTTTTGCTGATTCTAACATATATTTTTGTGTTCATATTTTTATGGTTTAATCTTAGGTAAGGGTTTGAAATTGAAGCTTAAAAAGCGTTTTCACCATTTTCACAAATAACAGTGTGTGATTCAGAAGTGGAAAAACTGTAGGTGTATTTCACCAGCGCTGGTTGAGGCATTACCCTGCGTTCATGCCAGCAGCAATACGATGAGCTTTAATTTTTAATATGGGCTGGTGATTTACAGCGACAGAAGATGGAGCGACTGGTGGGTGAGCGGTGCGAAACAATCAAGTGCAGTTTAACTTTATGCAAATGAGAAGTGGAACAGTTTAGCGACTACCAACGGGAGTGATGGATGTTGGTACACTGGTAAAAATTATCCGTTTAGTCAGAGCTTCTAGCTGTGGGTTTGAGGTTCTTGTCACAAACAGACATCAGTGATTGGCAGTGTTTTTGACTCGTTCTGCTGCTAGTAAACTGTCATTCATTCACAGACGTAGAAACAAATTCAATGGAAATTCATTCCGGTATTCAGCAGGGATGTTGGCGTATGGGTGGCTTGGCATACGTTCTGTAGTTAGGTATGTAGTTTGTGTGACCATATTGCCTTAGTTAGGCTAGACCAGAGAACTGGAAGCAAACCCAACATAGGAATCTGTTGTAGTTACCACCATAAAGACGGCGAGACCAAAACTCTCTGCCAGTGTGAATACAAACCTACTGTGAGTGATGTCTTTTTACTGACAGGAGGAACTCAATCTGTCCAGTTCCTTGATTTGTACAGCTGTAAAGTATTTCCATGGTAGCATGCAGTGTTGCTAGCAAACACCATCTTCCTGGGAATCTAAATCTTCCATTTACTATAGCCTGATTTATTTTTTTTTTCATTCACTCAAACCACTGCAAAGCATCCTGAGAGAAAAATGTCCATCAGTTTCCTTTAGTTTCTTCAATTATATCTCTTTAGAAGTAATTGCTTTTCAACACTTTGAAAAATTTGGAAAGACATAATGGCTGCCATGAACAATATCCCTTGAAAGTACTCAGCAGAGGCATCATTTCTACCATTTGGCTCGCACTTAGAGAGTGAAAGAGACAGAGAGACCTCCACAATCTGCTCTACGCTAGCCTAGTGCTGCCTCGTATGCATAGCAGGTGAAGAGTGCTGAACCGTTTCAAACCTCAGAAATGAAGCTCCGACAGGGAATTTAATGAGTTGCTGCAGGTCCAGAGTCATGCCAAAACATCTCCCTGTGAACATCTGGGACGAGCAGAGAGCACTCACTTCTCACGAGTAGAGCGTTGGAAGGGAATGAATGAGGGAAGGACTCCCTGCTGACCTCACGCTTAGCTCTGACACATATCTCCACTGAAGCAGGGAGGTGAACTTGCTTCCTTCTTCCTATATTGTAAATTGGACATACATCACAGAAGGCAGGGCTCTCAGGGTCCTATTAATGCGGTTGAGATATCTTATTACAAAAGAGAGGAGCTTAAAAGATCACATTGCTCATTGTGTCACATTTGGATTCAGCTTTTTTTTTTTTTTTTTTACACAGTCCTGCCCTCTTTTTCATCTCCTCCAGATTATGGATATTTCAGAGGAACAGATTGAAAGAAAGAGAGAAACAATAGGCACTAATGTGTTAAAAAGAGAAAGAGAGTCTTGTGAATGGTTTTTCAGAAGTATTACGGTAATACCCATCCATATGAGACGTTTTTCCGCCAATCTTTCCATTGTTATTATTCCATGTATGAGGTTCCAGCACAGTGACTGGTGGTTGGAAATGATCCCATCCACCACAGATAAACAGTGGAAGTCTCCTTTACATCCAAGGCCAGCTGTAATACACTCTAATAGCCATGTAATGACTGCAGTATCTCTGTAACAATGTGTGTGTCGCTGGCATTTCTTCCACCCAATGCCGTGCCCATGTTAAGCCTCTTGGACTTTTCAGAGCCAGGAAATTCGTCTGGGGAGAGTTTGACTTTTGCAGAATCTACTTAGTTCTGGTTAGGAATGAAAAGGGTGAGCCAATATTTCAGCAAAAAGAGTATTAGAGGACTAGGAGGCCTGGGAAAAGGATTGCAAACAGCAGGGCATCTGGTGGTACATCGCATATCGCAACACGAAATACAGTGCCAAAAGTAATATTTAGTCAATGCACATGCTTAATGAACCATCATGCATCCAGACATTCCAGTGATGAAGTGATGAAATGTGAAAATATCTAAATATATCTACACAAAGAATATTTTATGCACAGCACTGAAGGATGTAAAATTCACACTTGGTCTTTGCTGAAGATTCTCTGCTTTCAGATTCAAGCTCACTGAAGCGCTAAATCAAAGATTCTTGACCTTTTACATTTCGCAGCCCATCAGCCCAGCTTCACCAACCATGAAGGCTCCCTAACCCTAACTGACCTGACCATTAAAGATACAGTCACTGTTGTGAAAAAGAATAAACATTGGTAATCAAATTAAATAAGGCAACATAGGCATCAATGGCTCCGAAAAAACCAAAGAAACCGAAATGGCAGTTAGATTAAAGTTATTTTCCTTGTATATGTAAAAATCACTCAAAATATGAACAGCCCTTTGCATTACCACCTCGGTTCACAGGTTAAAACTCGACTGTGGTAGAACAGAAAAGTCTATTTTATACTTAAAATCCAGGACTTTGTGTTATTCACACTTGTAACCTTCAAACAATATTTTTCTGGGATTGCACACATTCGCATTTGCCATGAAAAGTCAGGCTGTGAAGTCTGAGAAATTTATATTTCAAGCACTTAAGCAAAATTATGCATCAAATTTCATTCTCGACACAAATGACCAACAGTTCTTCAATTTCCAAAATCTTTAGTTTTTTTTCATTGGCTTTTGCTTCACTATGTTAAAGTTCACCTCAACAGGGTACCATCTTTCTCGGTAGTGTCCTTGGACGATTCCATTATTACTTTTTTAGATTCAATATTTAAGAAATCTACTGTATTTTTCAGAGTTGCTAAAGGGCTAAATGGCACCCCAATCGTGGACTCGTGCATTTCTCCTGGTAATTTCTCAGGAATTGTGATCGATCTCATCATCACAATCTCATCATCTACATCAATCTTTCTGGGATTTCAAGTCCAGCTTGCGTTTACGCTGAACTGCTTCCCAATTAACTGAAATAAAATATCAGTAGTTTTGGAGTATTATGGGACTTTGAGGAAATATCTAATCCCAATAAAAACTGTTTTTTTTTTTAAATTGGAATAGACCCTAATTTCTATCTGCATAAGTATTATGCTTTTCTAGGACACTAAAACCTCATAGTTTTGTATTGTTAGTTCCACTGCAGAGAGACTTTAACCCTGTGCTTCCCACCTACAAGAAATTCCATCCTGTTTCTTCTGTGCAAACCTAACACTATCCTCCAGTACATTCAGGAACCTGGTGCTTTAAAGGCAACAGCGGGATTTCTCTGCTTTCCATGCAGCCCAGGTTCCTGGAGTGCAGTCACTCATGCAGAAGCTCAACTCAACATGAAATTCTCAGACTGCAACTGAAAGCAATTGCAGACAGACTGAGCGGGAAAACCTGGAGCTCTCTCATCGCTCCTAATAAAGCTTCACTTTCCAGACAAGATGAATCGTGCTCCTCTCACCCTGCACCTCCGCACTCGGTGGTCGGTGTTCAACAGCATGCTGTGGTTTTATTAGCAACCATGAAGCTTGAGACACAAAAAAGTATACATCAGAAGCATAGGAAGTTCTCAGAGCCTCGTTCCTGCTATCAGAGTCTCAGCTAAAGTTCACATAGTTAATAGTGACAGTTTATTTTGTACGCAAGTCCATGACACTGAACTAAAATTTCAGTGACAGCAGCTAGTGACAAAGTGACATTGCAACAAGTGACATTTAAATTTAGATTTAATTAGATAAAGCAACAAATTGAAACATTTGGCTCGAATGATATCAATCCTATGCTGAGCGATCCTACGCAGCTTGTGGTCCAATGGTTCTTCAGTTCCTCACTCACAACTTTAGTTCCTACCTGCAATTAGTTCCCACAAAAAGGGAAGAAAAGCTTATAACCATATCTTTATCCTGCCATATAGAGACATTACCAAGAAAAATGAAACTTGGAACAAAGTACCATGGCTCGCATAGCAAGTACAGTTAGCTTATTTTGCTAATCTAATCTGCCAACACAATTAGTACGAAGCAGAGTACACAACGTAAATCAATCAGCCGACTTTCACTTATTAAATCATTAGTTAATTTGTGTTCAGCTAGTTAGCTTTAGAAGATATATGGGCTCTATCTACTACAATTTCTCATCAGAATTAAAAAAAAAAAACACACACACACACTAGCAACTCAGTTGATATAGCTAGGCTATAGCTAAGGCTAAAAAGATAACATGAAAGATGTTATTTTGGTATGATTCAGACATTTTATGGCACTAGTTATTGACAATTATGGTTATTTTCTCTTGTGAACACTGTGCATCCATTTGTCACACCTATTAACTATTAATTTCTAATATAATTAGATAGGCTAAACATGCTAGTTTATACTAGAATTTCTTGGTGAAATCACCTGAAAACCTTCAGCTGTAAGGATACATTGATGTGTATTTGAAAAGAAGTCCACTAGGTGCTAACTAGGTGTAACCTAGTTTACTCTTAGATGTACTAGTTTGATTATGAATTACTCAAGCATCATTTGAGGAACACTGCATGCTTGGCCTTGTAGTAGCTTCCATCAGTCTGTGCCATGCTAAGAAGTATATAGTATTGAATATTTTAACTTGTAATTTGTTTACTGGTTTGCCAAAGAACCT
The DNA here is from genome assembly GCA_033441845.1 of Pangasius mekongensis. Taxonomy (NCBI): domain Eukaryota; kingdom Metazoa; phylum Chordata; class Actinopteri; order Siluriformes; family Pangasiidae; genus Pangasius; species Pangasius mekongensis. The sequence goes on from JAKKZJ010000007.1 coordinate 1,429,624, forward strand.
AATAGATAGCTTCAGATTGTTTGCTAAGTTCCAGGACTGCAGTTGTACTCAATGTACCCAAAGAGCCTTCTCTTTTTATACACCTAAAAAAGTGAATAATATACTCTACCAATCGAGATCAGACATCCAACTTTAGTATATAATTAAAAAAAAAAAAGTGGCTAAAGACATATTTTTAATAAGCATGTTTAAAAATGATTTTAATGTTTTCTTCATGTTTAATTTACAACCCATTTTCCCCCATATTCTCCCAGACTGGTTGTTTTTGTAAGAATAAGCTGAAAACTATCTCGATATTGTGACAAATTTTTTCCCTAAATTCTCAATTTGCTCAAAGTATTCTTCAGAATCGAGTGTAAAGTGTACTTGAAGTCAATAAGTGGTGTAATACATTTAACTACATGTACACTTCAGTTCCAATTTAGTAAGTACAGCACTATTACACATATACTATAAAGGAATAAAGTATATTTTAAGTAAACTATGATACACAACAGTATATATTTAATTCACTCATAATAAAAAAGAACAAACCCACTAAACGCAAATCCATTAAGTATCAGATGGATTGCTTACTCACGCTTGTTTACTGTCTATGACAAACTTTCACGGCACTTTCGGGAAAGTGTTTCTCACAGGAAAATGGTGTGACATCTGCTCATTTTAACACCGCCACCAAAAAAGCTGACAACAGAGACAAAAGAGCGAGATAGAGCCCTTAAGATTTCTAATTAAACAAAAAAAAGATGACTCAACCTCAGCTCTGGCGTCATATGATTCATTGTTTTGTTTTCGTGCCCTTTTAAAAAGTTCCTGTAGAAGGTGAGAAGATGAAAAGCAGACAAAAGCAGACGTAAAGGAGTAAACAGACGTAAACAGACGTAAACAGGGAGACTACTTTACCAGAATGAATGAAAAACAGAGAATTGTGATCTGTGTGTCTCTAAGCTTGAGTTACTCCGTTGCAGAAGTGTTTTGGGCTCCATCCTTCCGTATAAATCTCTCGTGGGTGTTCTAACGGAGGTCCTCCATCACCGCTTCCACCGAGCTCATGTTCACACCCTTCCTCCAAACAAGTGACCACCTGACCTTCATCTCTACAGAACGCAGCGAGGCTTTACATTAGCCCTGTGTGTGTGTGTGTGTGTGTTCTTGTGGTAAAGGTGTGTAATCGGGAGCTCTGTCGGTTGGCTGGTTGAGTGCAGTAGGGCAGGTCGGTTAGTTAGCCGGGGTGTAATGAACCCCCTGGGGTTAGACTCGGCTCGTCTCCTAATTACAGGCCCTAATAGGTCCACAGGGTTCAATCAGGTCTTCACTGGATACAATGGGAAAGTATTGGAGTAAACACTATTACACTGGACCCCTGAGACCCGGGCTGTAAATCACTGAGAGCTAATAACGGCAGAGAGCAGAGAGCAGAGAGCAGAACGCAGAGATAAACATGTGATAAGGAACATATTTTGAAATTCACAAGATATTTGGGGGAAAATAACCTGCAAATAATCACCAGATTCATGTATCATAAATGAAGAAAGACCGGCTTGTTAAATATACTACACATGAAAAAAAAAAAAAAAAAAAAACCTTCAGTAGGAATCAAATAAAAAATTTTTTTGGAAGGTAATAACCCTTATTTATCAAAAAAACCCTTGACAACCAGACAGGCGCCGAGAGCTCTATCTGGAAATTGTGTGAAAGTTCCAGGACTTGAGGAGTAAAGTTGATCCCTCTGATGATCGGGGTTGGTAGAGTGATACACACACACACACACACACACACACACACACACACTCGTACACACCTGTCACTGCCTGTCTTTGTGCCATTTACTCACACGGGTCAATTTTTCCATCTCTTGTCTTTTTTTTTTTGTTTATTTTTAGGCCTTGAGGTAGTTTCATTCATCAAACTACAGCAAGACGTGTTGCAAACCCCAAGCCATAACGCTTCTAAATTCCACAACATCCATCATTCATGTGATTTAAAGAAAACTGCTTCTGTGAACTTTAGATTCACTTCGAAATGGAGGCAGACTTGCAGATTTGGATGAATTCACACAAGGTGTGAATGGAGTCAGGGTGGAGTCAGGGCGGGGCAGGGCTAGCGCGTGTAGCTTTAAAGTTACAGGAAGTAAAGAGTAAAATGTTAAAAACATCGTCTTACACTTTCTACAATGTTTGAAACAGCAACAACAACAACAAAGCAACGTGATAAAATAGTGCTCAAATACCAGCTGAACTCACTGACCCACTTAAGAACTGGGGAGGGGGCGTGGCCTAAGATGATTGACAGCCCTGTGTCTGAGACTCCCAGGCTTCCGTGACGCTCGTATAAACATACAGTAAAAGATTGTATGTAAAAGATTGTAACTCGATGTAAACAAACCAAACACATAGGATAATCACACTAGGCTATGCTTTCTTTCGCTTGCTAGGTTAGCTTTCACTCCATGGATTAGCTTTAACCAACTAGGTTAATTTTTACTCACTATTTTAGATTCTGTGTGCTAGGTT
>JAKKZJ010000007.1:1434699-1446291 GCA_033441845.1 Pangasius mekongensis
TTTCTTTTCTTTTCTTTCATAACATTCCACAATTTTTTTGCCCTTTATTCCTCAGAGCTTCTGAGCTCTGTGTGCTTTCACGCCGTCACTGAAGCCACAATGTCTCTGTTGAAGCAGCACTAATTACAGCGTTAACGTTTACAATAAAGGCACTTTCCTTAATTTTTCATTTCTTTTCTTTTCCGCGTTTGCTCTCCGTGCTGTCCTTCACCACTGGAGTGAATTCCTCGGAAAAATTGATGCGTCTGAAACGCACATCTTTACATTTTTTCAAGGAAAAAAGATAAATGGAGCTGATATGTTTGTGCTTGTAGCAGCGTTTTCCAGCAGCGACACATTTATCAGATGTGTGTGTCTGTGTGTGTGTGTGTGTGTGAGAGAGAGAGAGAGAGAGAAAGAGAGGGAGAGAATGTGAATTTAAGATCTGGGCCTTCAATGAGATATATATAAATGGAGAAGAACAACTTGGGTGGTGATTCAGGCTCAGTACTGACACTGACACGGTAGTGTGTGTGTGTGTGTGTGTGTGTGTGTGTGTGTATGTGCTGAAGGTATGAGTGGTTTCCTCTCAGCTTTATCAGTCAGAGGGAAAAAAAAAAAAATCGGTTACGATTAGCATCATGTGGTTTGTAGGCGTGGCGACTTCTTTTGTATCAAATCCCAAAAAAATCCAACCAAATCTTTCCTGCTCGTTTGAATTCCTACACATTTTTAATGCGATTTGCTCCTTTATTCACAAATAATTTATTTAAAATGATCCTAGGTAAGAGTTCATTCATTCATTCATTCATTCATTCACTGGTTTCTTCCTTGTTCATAGATTCATTGTGTTTCTTGCTTTCTTCGTCTACAGTTACTGATTTTCCCACCGTAACCGATTAATTTCCGGTCAGAAATTGCTGTACTAGCGCCACCTCCTGGGCTGGAGTGCTCATCTGAGCGTTTGCAACTCGTGTTTGGGTTTTCATGTGGAATTTTATTTTTTCTTCTGAAATCGGAGCTGTAATAATGTGCTGTAGTTATGGACAGGATGCAAGCGTATATATATAATCAGCGTGGTGTTTATTAGGGGCTTCCAGATATCACTGTTGTCGTCAGGACAGAGGAAGAAACAAAAGAAAATCCATAACCAAAAGCCAAGCAAACAGGAGAAGCTTTAAAGCTTCTGTCTAAGAAACAACAGGAATCATGGAGCCACGGATCAGACGTCACTAGTTAGCTGGCTAGCTTGGAACTCGGGGTTGAGAAGAGTGGAATGAAGAGTTACGATCTCTAGTTGAATGCAGCATAGAATTGATATATAGTAAATAATTGTACCTCTTTTTTAAAGTATTGAGCGTAGCCTAGTTCAGGCGTGAAGTTTGTGCTTCTTATCGCATTTTGAAAACAGCCACGTCACCGTATCGCGTTACCACGTGACCTGCAGGACGACAGACTGTGTGTGCAGAAGAGAGGAGAAATCACCCACGTACATGTGGACGAGGTTTGAGTTTTAAAACTTTTTATTACCTGTTTACTACATGATCAGTTTATGTAATAAATGAAATTTAAGTTATTACTTCGTTAGAGTGAAATAATAAACTGGTAACTTGATGTATATTGAGGATGCCATGATGAAAGCCTCAGGCCATCTGCCTATCTTTCACTCTCTCTCTCTCTCTCTCTGTCTCTCCCTCTCTTTTTGTTGTGCCATTTTTCCCTTTGTGTGCTTCTTCAACCCTTACATTATTGTGAGAAACCAATAGAAATGACCTTTGACCCTGAGCCTAGTAATCCATTTAACAGTCTGTGATCCACTATTGTTAAATATTTACGCTCTCCTAAAATCTGAGTCAGAGCTCTGTGATTGCTCTATCGAGACTGAACGCAGAACAACGTTCAGGTTCAAATCTCACCTACATGAGGAAAGAGAGAATCTCCTCAGATGTGTGTGTGTGTGTGTGTGTGTGTGTGTGTGTGTGTGTCTCCCGTCAGATAGAATGTGACGAGACCAGCGCCGAGGCCTCTCGGCGCAGCATTAAATCTGACATGTACGAGGAAATGTTGTGAACAAAACCCCGAGTCTGGTCCATTTGAGAGTCGGTCACGGCGCCTGCACCTCTTCCCCGACTCCTTTCCTCTCCATTTTGTTTTTAATTTGTTATTGATTTTTAATTTTGATATCGATCAGTGGCAGCGCCGAGGGTTACAGCAAGATTGTGACGTGTTCAGCGTTGGCTCGCTGAAGCCCAGGAGAGACGCCACGCCAGGCTGCAGTTCATTAATGGAGGGTTGGTTGTGTGAGGTGTGTGTGTGTGTGTGTGTGTGTGTGTGTGTGTGTGTGTGCTGCATTGGGAAACAGAGCTACAAGACATTCTCTTATACACCTGGGGCAACAAAGATTCCTTTTTTAAAATACTGAAAAGCAGCGATAATGAAATGTTTTTTTTTTAAATGACATTAAAGTTGGCTTTCTCGGTTGAGTTCTTAATAAATATTTTACAGATGACTGGATTTTAGTTTTCTTCTGTTTGTATTTTTATTATTATTATTTGGTTCTATCTATCTATCTATCTATCTATCTATCTATCTATCTATCTATCATAGGTTTCCTAAAGCTCATAGGATATATTGATATATATCAAGAAAAATCTCACAAAAACTATTTGGGGACATTTTACTTGTGTGTAAAATATATATACATATGTATAACTTATTTATTTTATTTTTTTACAAGGGAGCTTGTCAATGCACACACACACACACACACACACACACACACACACTATTTCCCCATAACGGCCTGTGTATCATCACAAGTTGGTTGCATTTCCATAGCCGTGTGTTATTTACCAGGAGCTCAGGGACTGAAAATCACCTGGGGCTTTCTGCAGGCTAAAAACCGCTGACCCATCATACATACACACACACACACACACACACACACACACACACACACACACACACACACACACACACACACACACACACACACTCCAAAAACAATCCAAATCACTCTCACAAACACAGAAACTTTCCTGCCTTGGACTCATACTTCTCGCAGTGTTAAGACACAACGATGCCCAGATTCATGGCCGTGTTTTTATTGAGTTAACTTCACTAATTGGTTAATTTGATAATACTGGTGATTTGAAATGGGAGCGTTTAATCACAACACTAAGATCTAGGAAACATGGCTCAGAAATGCACAGTAGCAAGTGATGAGACTTCGAGCTAGGATGCACAAGCTTAAACGTGACACGTAACAGGTGCGCACAGTAGGATTCAACACCGAGCACAGGGGATGGGGCGGAGACAAGACAAATCAAAACGACATGCATGTGACGAAGTAAACAAAGAAGAACAAAAAACAAAAAACAAAGTTTTTTTTTGTGGTTTTCTTGGTAACATGACAAGCTGTGTATTTTATTATTTATTTTTTATTATCTTTATTATTCATCCGTGTTTCAAGGATGTTCCACAACATTAAACGGATAAAAAGTATAACGAGTCATTCTTTCATAAATCGTTGTAATCAGTGACAATTTGCTGTGGTATAAGAGGAATAAAACACTTCAGGACATGCTGTTAGAGAAAAATAATCAACTTTAAGGTGGGAACAGTGACTTTGCTTCATCACACCATGCCACACATTGTTTTATTTTTTACTTTATTCCATATTTTGTGCTTTCTAACTACTTTTTTAGTAGCTTGTGTGTTTTGGGGCTGGTTTCCTACACTGTAATAAGGTCCTTGTAACAGGATGAACTGATAATGATAATTATTATTATTTTTTTTTAAGTAAACATAGCATGTGGAATAACGAGCAGGGTTTAGGAAGATGTTTTGCAGTATAGTGTTATTCTGGGAGCTCAGGTCACAGTCACTGACCTTGTTTTAGATTTAATCAGGAGTCCAGGCTGTGAAATTTGTTCCTAGTAAAGGTGTAAAGGTGTCAGTGTGTCGCCATATTTACTGCAGTCGTGTGACTAAACCCGTCATTAACAGCAAGAGCGTCCAGAAATCAAGCAGGCTGTTAATAATGCACGCTTTATACGGCAGCAAACAGCCACCGTGTCCTCCACAACCGAAGGGTGTAATTAAGTAAGAAGTGTTGGCAAAGATGTACGATGCCATGGTAACATACACAACTCAGTGGAGGCGGAACTGCAGAGGGCCGATGTTGATGTAAATGAAATAACATCGTAACATTCATTACCAAATTGAAAAACGTTTAAGCAGAAGCTTGATGCAAATCTGGAGAGACGCGACTCCTACGATTAGGACTGTCAATCAGGAGTGCAGTATACAAGGCTGGGTAAGAGCGTGTAGCACAAAAAAAAGGGAATAACAAACAAATTCAGGCTAATCAGGTGACATATTGGTTTCTTGCCGAAATGATAAAACATAAAAGGCGATTCTTTGGCAAAAAGCTAGAAGTTTTGGTTTGCGAGACTAAAATCACAGAATCGTCATGAGAATTTCTCAGGCTGGAGCAACATTTCTACCAGACAGCACAGCACAAAAATCTTCAAATGAATTATTTTTTTTTTCTGAAGGCTGAAGGAAGCAAAAATATATCATACAGATCAATGTTTCAGAGTCAGTTTTATTTATTTATCCACCGTGGAGTTGATTTCCAGCTTGAGTTCAGATTTCTTCCCCTTGATCCACGAAAACAAAAGGACTAACTCACAAATCACAATCAAATCAAATGGCCTTCGATTCACTGTGTGTGCTCACTACCTAGGGAATAAAATAACAGCTGTTTACACCCTACCTAGTGCACTCATTAGACGTTTACTCAATGTCAACATTAGACCACTGTAGAATTGAGCTCTACCGAAGGGCACGAGGAAAACTACATCACAGCATCTCGATGAGAACTGCGGCTACAATATTTACAGCTTATGCTACGCATCAAATGTCATACAAGTCTGACAGCCTGTGAAACCCTCGGCGCTCGGTGGTTCCTGACTCTCCTGATTCCTGATTCTTCACCATTTTTACTTCTCCTAGTGAGTTTTTACATTTTCAGTGTACCTGAATTTGTGTTTTGCATGCTCTATTACCTTACACAAGGTTCTGCGTGTACCTATGGATTATAAACTACGACGGTCCATTAACACCAAGGCTGTCCAGAGAAGGAATCAGAGCTGGAGGTATTTTCTGTGGAAGTTCAGATACTTTAATGTATGCAGTATGCTATGCTCCATCAGTCAGTAGGAGGTTTTTGTTTTCTGTGCTGGGATATGAAATGGAAAAGGCTCCAAGGCTGCAAGAGTGGACAAATCGCTAGCTCCATCAAGCAGTTTTCCATTCCCAGACACCCGCTGGCCAAGCAGGTTCAGCAGATACTTCACTTGCCCAACAACCAGAGCGAGAAAACCTCTACTTCCTGATGTAGGGGCGCCCAAACTTTTTGGCCAAATGACCTCAAATGGACATGAATTTTCTATGACCCCAAGCCCTGACATTTTTTTTTAAATTCCAGTTTCAGAATTTAGGACATGTGAACTCATATTTAATAAACATTTGTTTTGTTGAATTCTGTTCTTCCGCTGAATCAGAGGAACAACCGGAGATAAATGGACAGAGAAATTAGTCCAGTTTTATTGCGTAACTCCTACGCTCCTTGCAAACAGTACTGCTAGTTTTGCTAGCGATTGTAGTCCATTTTCATTGAAATGTAACACTACATCCTACAGATTTTCTGCCTCTTTGTTAAGAAAGCAAACACACTGTTCCATCACCAGAGACGTTATTAGGAGACTGTAGCGACATCAAGCTTGTTTATTTCACACAGTCTGTATTAAATCACTTAATTAGCTTGTCAGATTTAAATTAAGTTAGTTGACGGTTTTTAGCTCCGTTATTTGGGCCTCAGAGCAAGTAACAATGGGGAGGAGTTAAAGTTACTCCGTAGTTGATCATTTTCTCCGTTATGTGGAGCGTCTGCCGTACAAGTCCCTGTGAATGCTGTTAATCAACACCTTCTGACTAATCAGAACCCAGAATTCATCATCAGTGTACTAAGCTGGACCTGTCACTGAGGCGATACCCTCAAGAGAACTTTAACTTTAACTGAAGGACCTCGAGGATGTTATGCAGCTTTAAAGTGCACTGGACCAATAATCGGACCTTATGAACCGTTGCTGTACCTTTGAGGACACGTTCACCACCTGTGGTACCTTCGGGAAGAACATGTACCTGTACAGGACCTTTACTTCTGGCAGTGTAATAGAACAGTGTGTGGGTGTAGGAGAGAGATGGATGACCTCTGGATATGATGGATAAGCAGAGATGCTGCTCTGCTGTAATAACATATCACATGACATCAACCCTGAGCTCCTGCATCTTCGTAGGCTGGAGTTCAGGAAGCAGGAAGTAAGAAATGTCTGAGTGTGGACAAAAATGTTCTCCGACATGACATTTACTACAGCGGCCCGTGACAAAATCAGAGACGACGTCCCTCAAATGTCAGACGGTTACGTGCCAAAACCTCTGGTCTTGAATCCCTGATGCTTCGGTGCACTTCCTAATATTACACCACAGCGCTGTTGAATTCTGGATTCTGATTGGTCAGAAGGTGCTCACGGGTTTATATTAAGTTTTCTGTAATTTATTTAACATTTACGGAAGGAGTCTCCAGTGTCAGGGCTTTGCAACAGTCGGAGGTAAAGCTGTAACTTTTCAGGACAGAGGAGTTTCTGGTTTCTTGGTAACAGGACAATCTGTTTAACTTTCTTGTTGTAACAATAAATGGATAAAAAAACATGGCACGTCGTTGTTTAATAAATGAAAACGTTTAATCGCTGACATTTTGCTGTGGTAAAAGAGGAATAAAACACTTTGTTGTAATGTGATGTTATAGTAAAGAATCAACGTTAGGGTAGTAACAGAGACTCTGCTACATATTACCACCCTGTCGTTGATTATTTTACTATACCAGCATGACATGATGTGTTTTACTCCGTATTTAAGGAATGTGAAAGGGGAAACATCCGTCAGCGCTTCTTCAGCGCTCAGGAGGCTAGCAGTTTGACGATTATTCTGACACGTGGGAGGATTATCAGTACATTTCACCTCATTTTCATTTTATCTCCCGGCAAGTGTGTGCATAAATTAAATTAAATCGTGACAAAAACGTTAAGATAAGTGAACATTAGCGTACATATAGATATACTGGAGCAGAATGTCATGAAGTGATAAGATGAGATAGCTCGAGGCCATAAATGCCTTCGAATGAAGACATTAAAGAATGCATTATATTTTCCTCATATCAGCATGATTTTATATCTGCACTGATGTGAATTAGCGTGTGCGTGTGTGTGTGTGCGAGTGTGTGTGCGTGCACGAGTGTGTGTGTGTTTTCTCCACAATGCTCAGATACATTTAGATGAGCTGATCTTTAATCTCACCGCCTACAGATTCCTCTCATCGCTCGGAGCAAGAGTGAAAAGCGAGGCTGTAAAGGATGTCCATTTCATTCAACGCCATGAAGACACACACACACACACACACACACACGTGCGCGCACTACGTACTATAGCATGGTGTAACCTAAAGGTGACCTGACATGGATGCTGACCTGACCAAACTGATCTCAGATGTAAAAAACTCATATTAAGATAAATGAAGTAACCGAACGGCGTTTTGGTTTAGCTCCACCCCTTTCTATGACTCCGCCCCCTCGTGTCTCACCCCGCCCATTAACATATTACAGTAGTGAGATATCTGGGTCAAAACCTTCAAGATGTGATCAAGATGTGAGTCATAAATGTGGCATGATTAGAAATGTATAATCGACATAAAACATACTATCATTGTAACAAACATACAAATAAAACAAACAAAAATAAACAAACAAACAAACAAATAAATAAATGCGTATCTAAGATTACATTAGATAGACAGATATACAGATAGAAAGATATATACATAGATAGATATACAGACAGACAGACAGATAGATAGATAGATAGATAGATAGATTAATTTCTTTCTGCCACCTTCATCTGTTCCTGCTTTCACTGCCTGTGGGGTAGATCAGCGGTTCTCCTAACAGGAGGTTCCACCTCTCCGGGGTTCTGCGCTCTCCTCCTGTTTGCTGTGCTCTCTCTCTCAGGACCATGATGATGAGAAATCAGAGGTGTTGAGACAGAAAAAGTGGAAGTGGCCTTCACACCTCCGCAACCTGCTCCGAGGCTCCGAGCGGGAAGGACGCTGCCGCCGGAAAATGAACAAAAACTAGAACAAAGGGACGCATTTTCGTCGTAGCGTAAAATGGTTCACCTGTTTGGCTCATGAAATTTTACGCTTGAGGAGGCAGGAAGTGAAGAGGAAACGCGAGTGAGCCACGCAAGAGAAGCGCCTGCACACGTTCGGAGAAAAAGAAACGTTACTCTCAGAGGAGTTTCAGTGATGGAACTGCTCACACATTTATTAGCATAAGTTCTTGTGTGTGTTTTTTTTTTTTATTTCTCATCATATAATGTCTGCTCTCTCTCTCTCTCTCTCTCTCTCTCTCTCTCTCTCTCTCTCTCTCCCCTCGTCTCCTGTAGTTCTCACAGCACTACCCACCTCTTTTACACCTTTCTGTTATTTCTCACCTGTTCTCCCATCATGCTTCTCTCTTTTCACGCTGAGTATTTAAAGCTCCTCCTCCTCCCCCCCCAGAGGATGCTGGGTAATCTCCATGGTGGAATATTACACAGTGAATTTTACAAAAATATGGTCAGTGCAGGTCCGTCGTCGTGAGTCGGCCTCGAGCAGGAGACGTGCTCGTCTGGAGTCAGCAGCAAACCGTGGATCGGATATTAACTTTTCAAAATATTCTCATTTGACTTAGTAACTTATTTTGTCACTAACATTATTTCAGCTTACTAATCAGTTGTTTAGATATTATCTCATAATTCCGACTTTAAGCTCATTGCTTCGAATTAACAACTCATTATTTCAAAATGTTATCTCCTAAACTCATTTTTTTCAACTTTATAACTCATTACTTCGAGACATTATCTCTTTACTTTGATTTAACATGTTATTTACATATAACATCTTATTAATTTTGCTTAATTAATTGTTATTTCTAGATATTATCTCGCTATTTTGACTTAATACCTTGTTATTCTAATATATTATCTCATTATTTTGACTTAATAACTCATGATTTCAAGACGTCATATCTCCTTATTTTGACCTCTGGATTCCTCCGTGTTAGCATGAAAAGTAAAGTATTGGCACCAGGTTAGCAGGTAACATGCTACAGTAGTCCAATCCAGAGGTTATAAAAGCAGGTACCAGTCACTCAGTGTCATGGAGGGCCGTCGTAGTGTATTTTTATTTATTTATTTATTTTCTTTTTTAACAAGACAAAACTTAGATGAAACAATATTAGTTATATGGGAATCAAAAGCTAAACCACACAACATGTTAATTTCTAAACTGTAGCTTTGGTTTTCACTCTACAACTGATAGGATATACGGTGAAATCAGCGACTTTCTTCTTCTTCTTCTTCTTCTTCTTATTATTATTATTAATGAAATAAAACAGTAATTCAGGATTCTTGTTTTGTTGATTCATTCAAGCAGAACCAGTGAATTTCATAAAAAAGTAACCATGACAACCATCATAAATCAAAGTTGTAAAATAAAAGAAAACCTTTGGGTGTGTTTGAACTCGTTTTTTTGACACTGAAAGGCAAAAACGAGTAAAAACCTGCCATATTAGCAGTCAAAGCCGTAAAAGACGTTGTTGCTCGGCAACAAGTAAAGATGCCAAGTGTATGCTAGCTAACAAATAAGGCTAGCTATTTAGCTAGCTTGCACATGGCGTATATAAATGTGATTTTTGGGGAAATGACAAAGAGCTGTTAGGAACATCAACATTCCCTCAGATATGTTTGTACGTTACTAGGAATTGATTTATTACAACTAAAATCACGCCATAATTACACTTTAATTGCGAAGTAAACTTCTAAAAAACTTACGCTGACAGTCGGCGCATCAGCGTTTTCTCTCTGTGTGATAAATAAACAATTAAGTGCCGACACTGAAGCCGAATAACTCTCACATTCTATTATCATCATTTTCCGTATTTCATTTGATCCTTATCGCTCGGTTTAATCTCTGAAATTCACACTTCCAGTTGAATATTTTTAGCGCGGCTGAGGCGGCGGATGACTCTGACCCTCGGTTCGTTCCTCACGCTCTCCGTTGTCACTCGCATGCCTTCACTAATTCACTCATTAATTTGCGCTCGAGGAACAATTTGATTATGTTGTCAGTCGTGAGCTCGCTTCCTCTGGAGAGGACACGCTGAGAGACGGAGAGACGAGTCTGTTTTCCCCGCTCTCATTGCTGTTGTGGAGTTACACGGCTTTTAACGCTGCTTTTCATTTTAATTGCTCGTCTTTTTTTTTAAAGGATCTTTTTACATTTTCTTCTCCGTTTCTCATTTTATGTGAATGCTTATACTTAATCTTTTGATCAAACACTTCAGGCGCACTTTTGTTATTTTTTTAAATTTCTTCTCATCGTTATTATTTTTATTTTTAAAACAATCACTCAGTCTTTGGGGTTGATTGCTGATATTTTTATACTTTTGTTGGAAATTGGAATTTTTTCCAAATTTTACAGGCCTCACCTAATGAAATATGCATAAATTTGCATATGTTAAAACAAACAAACAAACAAACAAAAATTTACTCTTTGGATGATGTTAGAATTAAAATACCAAACTCTCACTCTCTCTCTCTCTCTCTCTCTCTCTCTATCCCATCCTCCATCTCTCTTAATCTCTTTCTATGAATCTCTCCATCTCTCTATACTTCTCTTTCTCTCTCTATCACCCTCTCCCTTCATCCATGTCACTCTCTCCATCTCTCATGTCTGTTCCTCTGTTTCTTTTTTCCTGTCTTTCTTTCTCTGTCTGTCTCTCTCTCTCCATCTCTTTCTCCATCTCTCTTTCTTTCTCTGTGTTGCTTTTAATGTCCAAAATTTTCACTCGTCCTTTTTCTTAGTGTTTAAGTTCTCTTTCTCTCTTTCCATCTCTCCCTCCACCTCTATCCCTTTCTTTCTCCATCTCTCTCTCTCTCCCTCCCTAACACTCTCTCCATCTCTAGCTTTCTTTGGCTCTGTCCATCACCATCTCCCTCAATCCATCTCTCTCTCTCTCTGAGTTGATTTATTAATCTCTCCATGCTATGTGTATCGCCTCTGCGAGCTCCACTGGCCACTGCAGTGTGAGGATGGGCCGGTTTCCATGGCAACTGAGAGCCCAGACCTGACTCTGTGTACTGACGCTACCAGGAAAGGAGGAGAGGAAAAAAAAAACAAGGAGAGAGAGAAAGAGCGAAGGACAGATGCCTTTTCATGAAGGCTGAGGAAGTTGAAATGCCATCATCATCACAGTATAACACTGAACACACACACACACACACACACACACACACACACACAAGACTCTGTGCATTCATTTCTATACGCAGTAAAGTCTATTTTGCTTTTCATTTTAATTGCTCGTCTTTTTTTCACACACACACACACACACACACACACACACACACACAAGACTCTGTGCATTCATTTCTATACGCAGTAAAGTCTATT
>JAKKZJ010000007.1:1446723-1458114 GCA_033441845.1 Pangasius mekongensis
CCAAGTCAACACCTTGAACTCTTTGTCATGTTCCTCGAACCGTTCCTGAACAATTTTTACAGTGTGGCAGGGCGCATCATCCTGCCGAAAGAGGTCACTTCCATTAGGGAATACCGTTGCCATGAAGGGGTGTACTCGGTCTGCAACAATGTTTAGGTAGGTGGTACGGGTCAAAATCACATCCGTGTGAATGCCAGGACCCGAGGTTTCCCAGCAGAGCATTACCCAGAGCATCACACTGCCTCGGCCAGCTTGCCTATTTCCCATAGTGCATCCTGGTGCCATCTCAGGTAAGTGACTTTTGGCGGTGGACAGGGTCAGCATGGGCACTCTGACCGGTCTGTGGCTACACAGCCCCATACACAGCAAGCTGCGATGCACTGTGTGTTCTGACACCTTTCTATCAGAGCCAGCTTTAACTTTTCAGCAATTTGTGCTACAGTAGCTCTTCTGTGGGATCGGAGCAGACGGGCGAGCCTTCACTCCCCACACGCATCAGTGAGCCTTGGGCGCTCATGACCCTGTCGCTGGTTCACCGGTTGTCCTTCCTTGGACCACTTTTGGTAGGTACTGACCACTGCACATCAGGAACACCCCACAAGACCCGCTGTTTTAAACATGCTCTGACCCAGTCGCGCTTGCTGCCTAATATATCTCAACCCTTGACAAGTGCTATTTTAACGAGATAATCAATATTATTCACTTCACCTGTCAGTGATCATAATGTTATGGCTAATCGGTGTATATATATATATATATATATACACATATATAACGTATATTTTTTCACCAGTTCACACCAAATTATTAACTGGAGGCCATTTATTAACCCTTATTTTTGGCCTGAAGTTTGGTAACCTTTCTGAAAGTGACCCAAAATCAACTTTAAATAAATAAATAAATAAATAGATTTACCAATTTTCATAAAGGTGCTACAATTTCTTTTTTTCTAACGTATACTGTATGTTCTGTTCCAGGTACACAGGCAACACATAAATACTAAAGTTCCAATAAAACATTTTTAGCATCACACCTATTTATTTTTGAGTTTTAAATGTGTTCCTGGAGAAGTTAAAAGTAAAAAAAAAGATTGTCATGGAGTGTGAGACAGAGTCGCACCCGGCATTAACATGTCTTCCGGGCGATCAGTGTGATCAGGTGTGAACGGGGTCAGATGCGTCTCAAGGATGCTTCGTGATCCGATCACTCGCTCCACATTGGGACATGGGACGCATACAGCCACCTCGCGTTTGTGGTGTGAACAAGAATGTTGCGTCATCGCGCTGACTGGAAAATACGTAATCATCGTGAGACTCTTTGGAAATGGCGCTGAATGGTAGAGCTCTCTGCTGCTGGGCTGATGGATAAACACGACGTTAGAACAGCAGAGACAAACGCAACTGCTTCTCACAGCGTCATTCATCCTCTCATCTCTCATTCATTTATGATTCTTCGCTAGAAGACCATGCGATTAAAGCGTTTGAAATAGCCCTTAAAGATCCATGAGATAAGACGTGCAGGACATTTGTGCCTGAAAATAAACGCAGCAGAAGTCTGATGTAATAAACGTGTGTGACAGCCTTCCTCCAGCGGAAATGATGGATGAAATCCGTAATGCCAGGTGTGAACGGCTACGCGTCTCGGCTGTACACGTGTGATCCGATCGCGGCACCTAAGGGTTAAGTTTGACTCGATTTACACAATTCACTTTGCTCAAAACATAATAATTCGTAGTTCTGAGATACTTAGTTTGTCGTGAAGTATTTACACAGTCAGGAATCAAACCAGCGAAGTCCTCAAAAACAGGACACATTAAAGGAACGTAACAGAAACATGAAATGAGAAGTAAGAAAGAACGCAATGACTTCATTCGCTTTGACAACACAAACGCGTTATACCCTATATAACTGTATATAACTGTATATAACTGTATATAACTGTATGTAACTGTATGTAACTGTATATAACTGTATATAACTGTATGTAACTGTATATAACTGTATGTAACTGTATGTAACTGTATGTAACTGTATGTAACTGTATGTAACTGTATATAATGGTGTGATTAACTAAAAATAAGACCCAGGTGACACTGATACCTGACGGAAGTAAGAAGAATCAGTGAGCTAGCAGAGGAGGAGAAACTGAATCCTGAACTGTAACAGAAGCACTCTGAACCAGGATGTGCGCTGAGAGGGTGACCTCGTGACCTCAATATATTAATTCACGTCATTCCTTAATAAAAATAACCACCAAGTCCCGTCAACGGCTTCGTATTTCAGGTCAACATGCAGACGCAGCGCAAATTTGCGTCTGGTTTAATAAACATAGATTCAGATTAGCTCTACTATCCTCTTTTATCTGCCTTCTATCACACAGCAGTGAGCAAGTTATTAGCCGTTTAAGGTTTCGGGTTTCGCCGGTGAAGCTCAGCGAGATCGGATCGTCATATTTTTTATTATAAAAATAACCACCATGTCACCTCCGTCAGGCTCTATAGAGCCGCTACTCAGCTGATCAGTGTAGTGTTTTAAATCCCTGATTTTAGCGCTTTCCAAAGAAATATGAACAAAATACGCCATCACACCACGCAACAGTCATGACTCGTGACTCGTGTGAAAACAAAAGTGCTGTGGAAGTTCAGCTCGGTCTTTCCAACATTACGTTGCCAGGGAGACACTGCTGTCAATCATAATGCGATCTGACACGCCCACTGACCTTTGGTCGCTTTTAGTGAGGGATATTTCTAGTATCTAGTTTCTTGTATTTTTAATAGCATGAAGATTTTTTTTAATCCCTTGAAACTGTGCCTTTAGGAGATTTCAAAATTTTGTCCTAAATAACTTGGTGAATTTGTCGAACCATGGAAGGACAATCAAATAGAAAATTTGTTATTTGTTGCTCACATGCAAAAAACATCAACAGCAAAAAAACTATGTAGGTAACGTTGACGTTTTCTCTCATAGCCAGTAAATATATCACTGCTAATTTTTAAATCCACCTTTTTGAAGAAAATCTGAAGGAAATCCAGAGAAGATAGCGACTATATTAAAAGCGTCTTACCTGCCGAGACCAGCGCAGCAGCGGAAAGGAAAGAAGAGAGAGAATAACATTTAAAAGTGAAGTGAAAACAGATTTTAAGCTTGAAATAAATATTGATTTTGCGTCAGGGTGAAACGAGCACGTTTGCTCGGCCCACAAACACTCTTTAATGACTGCTTCTGGGAGCAAATATTAAAAACATCCCGTTCACTGTGCAACAAGGATAATGAATAAACGCTGCGACTGGCATGTGTACATACGATGTACGTAATAATGATTTATTTGATTTATTCCTAGTTCTTTGAAGGTGAGTCATCGCTCTAAGCATGAGAGAAAAATACTCAGCAATTGTGGAAATAAATGCAAAAGAATGGCGATGGAATGGTATTTTTACTATAATTACGAGCTATAATTATGTGACATATGAATAAGGATGTGCTGCTGCTGATGGTTCGGGACTGAAGTGTTTTCACAGTGACATTTTTTCTGCATGTGTTAAAGTGGAAATATTCTGAATATTATATTCTGAGTTTATAATAAAATATGGAAAGATTTGCAATACATTTACAAAGTAAGTTAAAATATAGTATCTCTATATACTACTAAAACTACTACAACTGATAATAATAAAACCACAGAAAACAAATCACTAATAACAGTAAGAACAACAAAAACAGTAACAATAGCAGCAGCAACAATAAATGTATTATTATTATTATTATGATTATCTGTAGTAGTATTTATTAGTATTTATTTGATTAGTTTGTTTAACTCCATTGTTTAACTTTCTACTTTCACGATTTTTTTCCTTCCTGTAAAAAAATGTTCATAACAGATTTATGTAGATTTATGTAAAGACGTCCTCAAGGACAGCGATAACTTTTTTTTTTCTTTGTAAATCCAGCAGCGCAGCATGTCGTCGTCTTTTATTGTACAACATGTCTATTTTTTTATTTCATAACTGCATCAATCTCTCCATGTCTTTCTTGTCGTTCTGTGCACATGGTTGATGATCAGCAGCCCTTGGCCTGTGGGACTCTATAAATCACGCTGGATTTACTCAGCACCATTAAAAATATCGCTGCTTCACATTCCATATCACAACACAATGTCTGCTTTGCCGAGAGGGATGTATGGAGTGATGAAAAACGACAGCATTGCCCTGCTTTCTGCCCATAAATCATTCAGTATCCAGAGTTCGGATGGAAAGTGAAAGCCAAAATGGAGCCATAGGAGGTAGCGGAGCAGTGCATTGTGGGTCGTGTAACTTTTTTTTCAGTCCTAAATGAAGAGCGCGATGCCGTGGCTGAGTCAGCAGCAGCCTGAAATGTGTTTCGATTGAAATATTTGTGATGTGTTCAGCGATTCTTGGTGTATTTTTGTTATTCCAGTGAGAAGTTAGCAGTTTTTTTTGTGTTAGCCTGACTTCACATCGTTATTGCTAGCGCAGATACGCTGGTATCTAAAATAGGAGAAAAAATTTTAGCAATCCGAAACAGGTCTGGTTTAGCTTTTAAAACTAGCGTCCAAATCTTTTTTTTTTTCCTCACTAGCACCTCTTTAGCAATGTTTTATTAACGTCTCATCAACGAGAAATTCAGCATAGAGTGGTAGCGGAGAAGTTGGAGCAAACGTTGGACTCAAAGTCCCAGAATGCAATGCAACTATAAGATGTGGAGAATCAGCTCGGCTTGGTAGCGATGTACGAGATGACGCGTGCGATGCTGTTGCCGGTGGAATTGGCATGAACGTTAGAGCTTTGGAAGCTGATCTGTTCGAGGAGGTTAGAGAGCTGGACAGAGTAAAACACTAAAGCCCTGCTGCATCGCTCTCTTTAGAAAAGAGATGCAGAATTTCATTACAAAATAAATCACATGTTAATTATAAAGATCCTTTACTTGGCTCTGAATTCTCTCCGTGAACTCTAACATCCCCAGAAAAACATAAAATCCCATTTAGCATCGCACACATGTCTTCCAACACTAACAATAAACACCGCTAAATCATTTTCATGTGTTGTGTGTATATTTCCAGTGTTACATTTTGACCTTTGAATAAATGTTGGCATCGGGACGCTAAACAAATAATGGAAATGAAAAAGTGATCAAATAAAGTCCCTGAGTGTTTCTCATCAGCGGTGAGTAGCCTCACGCCTAAGGCACGGAAAAAAAAGGCCACTCTGCTTTTTCAATGAAAAATGATTTATTTCGTTTCTTCATCGCTCCCTCGCCAGCTCCTCTGTCACAGCCTCTTTAAACGTTTTTCTGGGTGAAAAAAAGCATTTTATATTCATGTGTTATGGAGTTTGTCAGGAAGCCTTGAGTCATATATACTGTACATGTGTGTGTGTGTGTGTGTGTGTGTGTGATAAGGCTGTTCAAAAGTGTCTCTCAAAACACTTTTTATCTTATAAACACATTCATTTTATAGTTATTTCTAACACTGATGATGTCATTCATGTCTTAGTGAGAGATTTACAGGGACATGGATGGAGTGACTGTTGATAAAGTGGGCGGAGCTTGGGAAATTAAATCCCACCCTAATCCTTTTTTTTTTAATCAAGATTTAGGATATTTATATATGAAGAGTTAGAGTGTTAGAGTTTTTAGTAATGAAACTGAATTACTGACTACATATACGCTGTATATGTACTAATAATTTATCATCTATAAAATCTAGCAAATCTGCGATTTTTTTTTTTTTTTTTTCAAGAAAATCGGACGTATCCCAGGCAAAAGTAAGGCTGTTTACTCAAAACGGTTTATCTAGCTACTATGCTTCATACCTATGGGGAAGATTCCACGCCAGATAGACAAGCAGTCACACCAGGAGGTAGATGTGAGACACACATATGACCACACTGCTTTTTATTTGTGACATTAGGGCAACGTGCCACACTGAAAAGCAAAACCTTTATTGTGCTGCTCTTACTTCACTTGATTTCATTTGACTTCACTTGGGAAAAAAATCCAAAAAGGTGCAGGTTCAGTGCAGTAGGAAAGAACGAACAATGAGCCAATAAGAAACTATAGCACTGTGATTGCATTTCAGTGTGGCACGACTGCAACACATTGATGAAATGCAACAGCGTCAGTGTTTAATTCTTATTTTAGTTTCGCTTGAATAAGGTTCAGTGGTTAGCGTTTCCTCCTAACAGCTCCAGAGTTTGATCCTGAACTTGGGTTACTGTGTGTGTGAAGATTCGCACGTTCTTCCTGCGGCCACATGGCTTTCCTCTGGGTTCTCCGGTTTCCTCCCAACTCCCAAAACAGGCTCGTTGATGGATTGGTGACTCTAGGGGTAAATGAGCTCATGCCAGCCAGGATATATTCCCACCTCACACGCAGTGCTCCCGGGATAGACTCCAGACCTACCCCAAGGATATATTTTCTTGATATAATTAGCACTGCACTCCGTAGATGCTACCAGTCAAGCCATAGCAACCAACATATACCATTAAGGTCAAAAATTAACATTTGTAAAGGCAGGGTAAACTCTCCATTACTGAAGGACTCGAGAATTCTCCTGCACTGTGGTTGGTTGGCCAAGGAAGTTCTTCAAAGAAAAAAAATCAAGGAAATGTTTGTTGTAAATGAAGGTCTGGACACGATAGGTGATAATTACTTCTAAAGCGTTGGGGACCGAGGGCTGGGCCATGCTAATCAGAAGAGCATGGATGTTAATTACTGATCTTCTTTTGACAAGAGATGCCAAGACACAGAGGATCCTCCATGTTGCAGATGATTCTGAAACTGTGTGAGTAGGCGCTGAGGCCCAGCTGGGGGTTGCTGATGATTGGCAGTTTATGGGCACGTTGGGCTTCTTGGGAATTTACAGTGGCACCTCTTCAATTCTGAGTCGGAGATCCGCAAAGGAGTTGATGATTGGTCGCGTTCCATTGTGAGGCCTTCGGTCTGGTAATTAGTGGGTAATCAGAACTAATTACACCTCTCATTTCTGCTAAGGTCATCCGACTTGAAGCGAAGCCTCGTGGCGGAGATAAGCAAGCCAAGATTTCTGCTGAGATGAGACGGAGCAAAGCTCTAGAGGAACACCAGTAGGTGCCTAAGGCTTCCTGACTCTCTGCATCCACCAGTGTTCTGTAAAAGTGATAAAAAAAAAAGTGCCCCGCTGTGCACCCGAGCCTGTCGGCCATGAGAGAAAATACTGGTCAGGAGAGAGATATTAGAGGCTGTGTGAGATATGGCAATTTCCTGTGATGCAGAGCAATCTGTTCTCTCGCTTTCACTCTCCAGTTTGCCATGGCTACGTGTCGCGCCACTCCATCGTTCTGCTGGTGGAGCTCCATCAGAAGAGATGTCTCCTGCCTATTGATTGGTGATGGAACAGCGAAAAATATTTCACTTACTTCTAGGAAGTAAAGCATCAACTATCATCAGGACACACTCAGCTAGCTTCTACTCAGCTAGCACGCTGTGATGATACTCTCTGTGGCAAAATAACGCTGGAAAGGACTCGATCAGATCTTCTGACAGCATCAATTTATTTATTTAACCCACGAGGGATTTTTAATGTCGTGATATGCACAACCGGATATCACACAAAATTCCAAGGAATTCCAGAAAGTGGAACATAAATATTCTTTCTGAGTTTTTCCAACACACGCCAGCTGTCAGACAGAGACAGTTTCTCCGTTTTGATGTCAAGTTGATGTTTTTGTTATGACACTTCCCGGACTGATTTACTGTATGTTAAAACATCACAACAACTGAGCAGCATAACGGTGATGACGTGACGTGTCAAATATGAACCCTTCACATTCAGATGTGGAGGTTTTACTAAAAATCTTATAAACAATGAGCTGAAAGTTGTTTTACACAGGGACAAAAACGTATATGTAAGGAATAGAACACTCTGCGTCATGCTGTAATTGGAAAATAATCAATGACGGGATGCTGTGGTGAAGCGGTTTCACAGATATCACACCAAAGTTGATTATTTTCCCATAACAGCACATCCCCAAGTGTTTCATTTCTCTTATAACACAGCAATTTGCCAGTTATTATTATTTTTTTTTAATTTATCAACACCGCACTGTTGAATTCTGGATCTGAATTCTGATTGGTCAGAAGGTGTGGATCAGTTTTCTATAACAGCAGCTCTGACAGCAGAGCAGGTTTATATTAATGCACTCGTTCTAATACGTTATTGTTTCTATAGTAACAGCTCATTCACAGCTCGTGTATGGCGGATGCTCCACATAAACAAATTAAAAAATGTGTGTATGCTGACGTTGTCTGTGAGGAGACGTTTATTTAACGTTAATGGAAGGAGTCTCTAGTGTCAGCGCTTTGTAACAGTCAGAGGTGAAGCTCTTCAAGATTTCTGACATCTTCAGGACAGAGGAGTTTATCACAACATTGAATGCAGCTATAAACTGATAAAAAGTATGATTCAGTCTTTATTTATTAAAAATTGTAATTGTCGGCAAATTGCTGTGGTATAAGAGGAATAAAACACTTTGTGATGTGCTGTTGTAGGAAAATAATCAGCTTTGGGTGGGTAACAGTGACTCTGCTTCATCACATCACGCCGTTGATGATTTTGTTCCTATAACAGCAGCACGCAGTGTTGTACTGCTTACTCTCCATCATAAATGTTTTAGTGTCGGAGTGAATTGAGACAGCTTTATATGAGTGTTGATTCTCTTTAAATATGGAACTGCACCCACATCCTACATGTGCCAGAGAAATTCCTCGAAAATGTCCTCCATGCCACCCGAAAAGAAGCGGCATTCTTCCTCGGTGGTGGCTTTTAATGCTCAGTGTGTCATTTACCTGTCAACCGAGCTCAAAACACGGTGCTACAATAGAGATTACGCCGAGGAAGCTCTGAAAACTTTCAATCAAAGGCCTACGCTGTCAAATCTCAGATGGAGATCTGTGTCAGTCTTCCGTTCCTCCGGTACATTCACAGAAACAGGAAAAGGGAAGCATGGCTCCTCGGCTCTCATTTCAGTCATGAGCTCAGTGCGGGGCTTAGCGCTGCAGATTATAAACACAAACCTCTATTTCAGGCTTTTAAGCAAGATCGAAATCAGCCCAGATATCCTTGGCTGAGATCATAAGCCGTGGCGTTTCAGTGAGCACACAAATCAGCAAAGTCATGAGTCAGAGTCCCGTAAACAAATCCGTTATGATAAGCTTCCATTTACACTGCTAATCCCAGCTCGGAGGATATTCAGATTGATTTAAGCTACCGGTAAAAAATTATAAAGTCTGCAAAAGGATAGTAGAGTTTCACATTGAGGGAAAGTGTAAAAATGTGATTGTTGAAGATTTCTGTAACGGTGAGCTTTACCTTCTCAAGCGTTCAGTAGGCTAGGTATTAAGCTAAGCTAGGAACGCTATCGACTCGGACATCTCAGAGGAGCTGAATTTCCTTGAGCTGATTGGATTAAATTAAATTCAAGGCATCAGAACCCCCCAACCCCCCCCCCCCCCCCCAATACTCTAACCTTAAAATAACAGAACAACGAACCCTTTTTCACAGTGAAGACTGTTTATTACTGCTGGAGTAAGGAATTAAACATTGTGTGTTGTGCTGTTATAGGAAAATAATCACCGACAGGGTGGTGTGATGAAGCAGAGTTACTGTTACCACACCAACGTTGATTATTTTCCTATAAAAGCACATCCTGAAGTGTTTTAACCCTCTCATACCACAGCAATTGGCTAACAATTACGATCTTTTATTTATTAATAAATGAGAAATCATACTTTTTATCCATTTATAGTTACATTTAATGTTAAAGAAGTTAGTTCCTGTTCTCACTTTTCTAATGCTTTCTCCATCCCTGTTGTGTCACCTGTTCTGTGTCTGCTTCATGATTAGTTTGCCTTCTTATATCCATTCTGTGTCACTGTTCTTCGCGAAGCCTTGCCAACTGTATTCATGCATTACTGTGTGTTCCAGATTCCGGGTTAATATTCCGTCTTTAGATCCAAACCTATTTTACCGTGTATGATTACAGATATGCCTGTGATAACCCTCTCTACCTAAGCTTCTTGGGTTGCCCATATTAAAGAAAATAACATGCAGAAAATAATGCGCAAAATACGCAGAAAATAACGCGCAAAAAATACGCAGCTTGTCATGTTACTGAGAAACCTCAAAGCGTAAACTCCTCTGTCCTGAAGATGTCAGAAAACCTAAAGTTACAGCTTTACCTCTGACTGTTACAAAGCGCTGACACTGGAGACTCCTTCCATGTTAATTGTTAAATAAACGTCTCCTTACAGAAAACCTCACCACATTTATGTGGGGCGTCTGCCATCCAAGTCCCTGTGAACGAGCTGTTACTATAGAAACGGTACATAAACCTGCGATTTCAGAGCCACTGTTATAGAAAATGAATCAACACCTTTTAAACCAATCAGAATCCAGAATTCAACAGCACTGTGGTGTGAACAGTGTTATTGCGTATAGTATGTTTATTGTGTGTACTTCTACATGATGATGTCATTAATATGGACACATGGACAAACTCCTGATTGACTGTGAGGATGTAAACAGCCTGAGTGATGTGTTTGGCCCTTGAGCGAGGCAGTTAACTCTCGCCTGCTCGACTGCGTGCGTGGATTGTTCACCGCTTCAGATAAACCGTCTGTCGAATGAATAAATGTAAACTAGTATGTATGTTCTGCCTGAATGACAATTACGCCCTCCAACAATCTGCCTCCATTTATAGCAGCATAAATTGTCTTTTTTTCTAAGGCTTGTTTATAATTGGAATTTATTTTGCGCTTCATTTTCAGAGGCTGCATCCATCTCTCTGTCTCTCTGTAAGTATTTATGCAGAAAAGAGCTCCCTCGAGGCCACAGTTTCACATTACTTTGGCTTTATTATTATTATTTTTTTTTTTTAAAAGCACAGATTAACTTGTCTATAAAATACGAATACAATTTTAGACCTAAACCGTGCCATTACAAGCCTTGAAACCTTCTGTCTCTCTCTCTCTGTTTCTCTCTCTCTCCCTCTTCATCTCTCCATCTTGTTTACCACTCACACACTCTCACAGCGAAAGAGCAGTTAATGTCCTGCTGCAATCAGTGTTTTTTTCTCTTTTTTTTTTTTTTCGTTTTGATGAGCGAGCTGGTGGAAATGCCCTGCAGATGATTGAGCCGTGTTTCCGTACTCTGAATAATCAGGCTACTAATGCACTAAACTGCAAAAGCTGTAAAAAGTACTGACCCCTGCAGAGACTGAAAGAGAGAGAGAGAGAGAGAGACAGAGAGAGAGGGAGAGAGAGAGAGGGAGAGAGAGAGAGATTGATTGATACGAGTTTAATGTGTCACGCAAACAATCAACCCAAACACACACTGATT
>JAKKZJ010000007.1:1477493-1495534 GCA_033441845.1 Pangasius mekongensis
TATACAAAGCCTTATACTGTATATACCCTCAGTGGTATACAAAGCCTTATACTGTATATACCCTCAGTGGTATACAAAGCCTTATACTGTATATACCCTCAGTGGTATACAAAGCCTTATATATACCCTGGTTTAGAATATGTAATTATGTACCCAATAAACGTTTGTCTACAGTTACATTCCTAACTAAAGGTATGAAAGACAAACCCTTGAGGTTTCAGGAACAAGTGCTTGTACATTTCATCTCCACTTTAATGCCTTTATTTTCTACAGTTCAGCGCTGGCACTGACTTTTATTCCTGACTGTAATACCTGTGCACTCAGCAATAACTCTCAAACCTCGCGCACTTAATGAAGTTCACTGTTAGGAATATGATTTGGTGTAATAGGTGTAAAAGGAGAAACATTAAAAGAGCGGAAACATTCTCCAGTAACTTTACATAAGTTATGAACAGTCAGTGCAGGGCTGTTTTTAGGGAAATATAAGACGCAAATCACCTCCAAATGACTTGAGACCCCTTTGTGGAATTTAACTGATTCCAACAGAGGATGACTCTATATCTCTATATATATCTCCAGGAATCCATATTCTTATTAATGATATTAGATAGAGAATGATATTGGAAATATCACTGGGAATATTGAGAATATTGGGTAGACAGACATTTCAGAAAGTCAGTACATGTGGGAGAAATGTTAAGAGATGCAATAAAATATCAGAGTTGAAGTGAAGTGTCCTTTTCTATCAGAAGAACGGTAAAGTGGGAACGGCGGAGGCAGAAATGTCGACAGGAAGCGCACATGCTCGGAGTTTCGAGTAGCCGAGAGCCGAGCTGATCAAGCTGATGAGATCAAACTGGATCTCTTGCATCCTTCTCCTTCTCTTTCTCTCTCTCTCTCTCTCTCTCTCTCTCTCTGACTCATCCTGCCTTCTTTTCTAACGAGCCTCAGCAGTGCTCCTTTTAGTCCAAACCAAAGCACTCTGACAGACGCTCCGCCATCTTGTCTTTACTCTCCAACTCTATTTCCGCAGACAGGAAGCGGAGGACGCAGGCAAGCAAGCACCGGTTTCAATTTCCCAGAGCCGTCACTCAGACACACACACACACTCTCACACACACTCTGCGGTAACACAGGTGAAGCGTTACAAATCGCATTCGCCGTCGAACACAAGGACGCTTCATGCATCCTAAAACAGACGCGTCACACTTCTTTATGCGCCGCTTTGTCTGATTTATGAAGAGGCGTGTTTTTCAGAGCTCGGCGTACGTGAAGCGTGTTACTAATCTGCGGCAGCGTGAAAACATCATTAGCATATCGAAGGTGACGTGATGCTACGATTCCTTTCTGTCACAATCAGCGTAGGCGGCGCAACAAAAACACGCCGTCAGCACAGTTCGCTAACTGATGTGCAACACGGCCCACATCGAGCCTCTGCTGTCT
The DNA here is from genome assembly GCA_033441845.1 of Pangasius mekongensis. Taxonomy (NCBI): domain Eukaryota; kingdom Metazoa; phylum Chordata; class Actinopteri; order Siluriformes; family Pangasiidae; genus Pangasius; species Pangasius mekongensis. The sequence continues at coordinate 1,478,937 of JAKKZJ010000007.1, forward strand.
TTCGTACCTTTTTTTAATTTGTGGAATTAAATGAGTACACTATTAAAGAGAGGATGGTTATGTGAGGAGTAAATAAAATAAAAACCCTCTGTGTTGTGCTGTTATAGATAACTAATCAACATCGGGGTGGAAACAGTGACTCACACCTTCATCACACCTTTGCATCATTGATTATTTTCCTATAACGGCATGACACAGAATGTTTTATTCCTACTGATAAAACCCTCTCTGATGAAGGAAGTTCTCCATTCTAGGAACCGCGGAAAGACAGTGAGTGTGTATTCATGTGTGAGAGTCTTTTGTCACATCTGTCTGCTGAGGTTTGCGGTTTGTCTTCAGTTCACGCTTACACACTCCTCACAATCAACACCGAATCACGAGCAGTTACCAGATCTGCATAAGTAATTACAGCAGAACCCTCGGGGTCTTTAGAGAACGCTTAAGCATTTCTGGGAAGTGAAAATGACTTTTTTTTCCCATCAGTCTAGGCGAAGTCTGACGAGGAAATCGTACACGTTTAAAGGAAGTGAGGTTCATGCGGCTGGACCTTGATTCGATTTTTCATACGAATGGAAATGTGCAAGTTCTAACTGCGCTCATAACCCCGACCATAACTGTAACTGTGAGTCAGACTGCGAGTCTGAGGCCGTGATAATGAAATCAAGCAGTCACATTTTGATTTATAACAAAAAAAAAAGGTGCAGCCATTTTGAAGGATTAAATAATAAAGAAAAGAAGTTACTTTATACTTTTGGAAAGTGTCCTAACCATTAGCTTTTAAATACGCAATCATCTGCAATATTTGTGGTCCATTTTTGGAAAGTTCATGTTGAATGACTTTTCTTCAGTGGCTAATCATGAACAGATGTTAAACAACTGCATACGCTTTATTTTATTTCATTTTAATTTATTCTTTTTTTTATTTTAAAATGTATGCTTTCACCTGCTCTTTCTTCCACTATTTTCTTTGTTTTATTTTTTCTTTACCTTTTGTCTCAGAATGTAAGAATGAAATAAAGGTGTAAACCTAAAATGCACAGACAACAACAACAACAACAACAACAACAACAACAAATAAATAAATAAAAACTGGTAGCTCAGTCTATAGGTTTACTGGATATAGCAATAATGGAAGTGCAACTCGTTCAGTTCCTTAGCAGTGTCCCAAAATATTATATTAAAATTATGGTAAAATAGTGTATTAATACAACAAATATTTATACAATTATTTTGTTAAACATAATGAATTTTGAATGAAGCTCATGTTTTAGACTGGATTATGTGATTTATCTTTAAAAAAAAATAAAAAAGAACAATGCGATGCTATAATATGACATATTACACTGTATAATGAAAAAAAAAACAGATGGCGAGCATTAAGTAATCATTATTTATTTTGCTACAGCAGCTGAGTTTTTTTCTCCGCTAAAAGAAAAACTTTTCAGCTGATTAGCTTCTAGCATTACGCGAGCAGAAGGACAGCAGGCTGCTGCTCATATCTTCACACACTCACACACAGCAGCTTCGCTGTCACATATTTAACAAACAGCCACCAGACTCAGCACCAGGACCTCGATAAATAAAATCCAGAATTGCTTTGTCACCACTATCTCCCGGGATTGAGCCGCAGGCTGTCTGCCGATTCACCTTGGAGGAGAATTCCAGATATTCAGGGACAGATGATAAACTTCTGTTAATAATTCAATATCTATACAGCGTTCCGGAGCCATGAGAAGTGAGAATGCCAAGATTTCATTCTAATAAAGAAGTTTTCACTAGGACTGACAGACACAGAGGCCACGCCTCCTTCACTGTAACTGACACATACAGAGGCCACGCCTTCTTCACTGTAACTGACACATTCAGAGGCCACGCCTCTTTCACTGGGACTGACACAGACAGAAGCCACGCCTTCTTCACTGGGACTGACAGGAACAGAGGCCACGCCTCCTTCACTGTAACTGACACATACAGAGGCCACGCCTTCTTCACTGGGACTGACAGGAACAGAGGCCACGCCTTCTTCACTGTAACTGACACATACAGAGGCCACGCCTTCTTCACTGTAACTGACACATACAGAGGCCACGCCTTCTTCACTGGAACTGACACATACAGAAGCCACGCCTTCTTCACTGGGACTGACAGGAACAGAGGCCACGCCTTCTTCACTGGGACTGACACATACAGAGGCCACGCCTTCTTCTTCTTCCCTGGGACTGACAGACAGAGAGTCATCACCTCTTGATATGCAGCGAGGCCACGCCTCCTTCACTAAGACTGAGACACATCATGGCACTGACACGCACCGAGGCCACGCCTTCTTTACTGGTACTGATATGAAAGGCCTCATCTCACGAGGTGCAGAGAGGCCACACCTCCTTCATAGACACCGAGACACAGGGGCTACGCCTCCTTCACTGGTCTGATGAGTACAGAGGCCATACCTCCATTAGCGGGAGTAGACTTTGCTTGCATAGTTCCCAGTGTGAAAATACATGTCTGTCAGTCCCAGTGAAGGAGGCGTGGCCTCTGTATGTGTCAATCCCAATGAAGGAGGTGTGGCCTCTGAATGTGTCAGTCCCAGTGAAGGAGGCGTGGCCTCTGTATGTGTCAATCCCAGTGAAGGAGGTGTGGCCTCTGTATGTGTCAGTCCCAGTGAAGGAGGTGTGGCCTCTGTATGTGTCAGTCCCAGTGAAGGAGGCGTGGCCTCTGTATGTGTCAGTCCCAGTGAAGGAGGTGTGGCCTCTGTATGTGTCAGTCCCAGTGAAGGAGGCGTGGCCTCTGTATGTGTCAGTCCCAGTGAAGGAGGTGTGGCCTCTGTACCTGTCAGTCTCTAAGAAGGAGGTGTGGCCTGTGTGGCTTTTTCTCACATTAAAAAAGAATCAATGAATCATTTAATTCAACAAATCATTAAATCATCTGCTTCATTAACATTCATATCAAATTATCTCAGAAAAAGCTTCAGAAAAGACTTTATATTAAACTGTTTAGCGTTTTTTTTCGTTCATGGAAGCAAGAACCAGTCGCAACCTCTGAGCTCCGTCACTTCTTGTTACTTTTTAAATCTGTGAGCTTAATCAGACGAGTGTGAAATCAGACGAGTGTGAAATGTAATTTTTTTTGTACAGTAATAAAGCCTTGTGGTTTTCAGTCCGTGTGCTCAGTGCTAAAAGATGGCTGCCGTGCTGCTAACGTGGCTGTGTGTGATGAGACGGAAGCTGCTCGGAGCTTTCAGAGCGGAAATGAAATCACTGATTCACACCATGCTGCAGATCACCGATGATTTTCCAGAGCACAGGAAGAACATCTGATCTGCTGTGGAGTCTCACGAGGTCAGCACTCACTCAGCGTTCCTGCTGCTTCCTTCACACTCGACTCGCTTCGTGAGACGCAAAATGGCGTCTCGGAATGAATGAGGACTGGAGTGAGTTTCTTTCAGAGCAGCATCAGGATGCTGGATTGTTTTTCATAACACACACACACACACACACACACATGCATATCATTCCTATTTCATGCGAGTTTGGACGTCTCGCCAGATGGCTGCATTGTTAACGGCTAGGGAGTGTGTGTGTGTGTGTGTGTGTGTATGTGTGTGTGTGTGTGTGTGTGTGTGTGTGTGACTTGGCTCTTAGAAAACTCAAGTCCTGGTGCATACTGATGCAATTCCAAACCTGGCCTTTTTCACCTTTGTTCGATTTTTTTGCTGTACAATCCAGTAGCAGCCTATAGGGGGCAGCATGTGTGAAAATGTGTGTGTGTGTGTGTGTCTTTATGTGTGTGTGTGTGTGTGTGTGTGTGTGTGTGTGTACACCTTGAAGGGAACAGTAGCCGCTAGAACTTTCCATCTGCTAGCACTCTAACTGAAGAACTAGTGGTCTGTGGTCAATCTTTTCTGACAGCCACACACACACACACACACACACACACACACACACACACACACACACACCTTACCACATGGCTTCACAGATAAATGCAACACACACAGAGTGACCAGTGCATCCGAACACACACGTACAACTTTTTGATTTTAGAAAACTATCTTATCATTTTCATACGTGATGAAAAAAAGCGTTTCTCGACTAAATTCTTGAAAAAAAAAAGATTGCGTCATTTTCAGTGCAATAGACATACAGGATTTTTTTTTTTTTTTTTTAATTTCAAATGTTTTCAGACTCTAATAGCTTATATTAAAGTCTGCGTGTAGTGTTCTGTGAAAAAAACAAAACAAAAAAAAACCATGAAAAACTCTTGAATTAATTTTAACTAAACAAAAATCGTTCAGGAAAACAAAACAAAACAAAAAATATATATATATATATATATATTCATAAAGCTGAAAACCTCCTGGAAAATTCCAAGAGTAAAACAAACAAACAAACAAACAAACAAACAAACAAACAAAGAAACAACTATGCCAACTTCAACTGCAAGGGGCAGCTAATTATAAAAGCTAAGTTAATGCTAGAATTGTTATGAGAAACTTTTCTTTTTCTTTCTTTCTTTTTTTTTTTTCTTCTGTAGTTCTTTTATTAAGAATGAACTGCTATTAACTCGGCGCTATAAGAGCGTTTGGGCGAGGCGTGTCCTGTTACACTTTAGCTACAGATAGTAGAACGATGCGAGGCGTCTTGGCAGCGCATGTTTAATCATGTTAGCTTTTTTTTTTTCAGTGTGACAAACCTGACAGCTCTATCAGTTAATAAATCCTCACCGTCTGTTCAAGCGACTGATTTACACACTGCAGCTGCAGAGCTCTAAATCAGCTTCGTTTCTTTTTTTTTCTGCAGCGAAGGATTTTTTTAGCGTTGCTTATTCTCAGTTCTTTGTCCAGCCGAGGCAGCTGTGCGGCGCGCAGGAGGCCGTGTGACCTTCTTTTGGAGTGTGTGCGCTTGTGAAGAGAGAACAGCACGCTCCTGTCGATCACTTCTCTTTCTCCGACGCTGTCGGGGCAAAAGGCTGAAAAAGGTGGAGAGCAAACAGCAGCTTGCAAAAAAAATTGAAAAAAATCCCCTCAAAGCCATGTTAGTGTTATCGCTCCCTCAAATCTTTTAGACTAACCACACTAACAGAGAACCTTTTCAGAACATTCAGGAGGACATTCAGGAGGACATTCAGGAGGACATTCAGGAGGACATTCAGGAGGACATTCAGGAGGACATGGAGGCTTGGCTGTGACGTTACATCCACAACGTTCCTTCAATGTTCTGGAAACGTCATTCATCTATTCGAAAAAGCAGTTCAAGGGTTTAGTAGAAATTTCATGACCAGGTTCTTTTTAGAGAAATCTTTTCTTATATGTTTTTTTCTTTCAGTTCTGGCATAATGATATGTTTCTGGCGGAGATTATGAAGCACTTCTGTAAGACGCCGTGGGTAAGGATGCTTGATGAATGCTGTAAATGTAAAGCTACATCTCATCTTCTTTGAGTTTCTTGGCTGTGACTTTCTCAGCCGTGTATGCAGGCGACTCCGGCGTCACATACCTGAGGCATCCTGGACTCCTCTCTGCTGGGAAAAAATAATCGATGCATATCTCATAACTCATTCATTAACTGCCTTGCGCAAATAAAAGCTGTGTCCCACAGGCGAACGCTGCAGGAGCTCGTGCCAAAAATAGTCCTCTCAGGGCGTCTCTGTGTTTATCAGGGTTTGTGGCTCTGTGCAAGAATTTCACACTTTTTCTGAGAGTCTTGTAATAACACAGAAAGACATGGGTTTCTTACTGAACAATGAACAATAATTTGATGATTGTTATTGTGATCGCAACAGAAACAGAAACAGAAACAGAACACAACTGGATCCAGTGGCACAGAATTAAATATTCAGGAATCCCGTGTCATTTTCTGTCATTTTGCCGGCTGACGCTTCTCGTCTCGGAGCCAGCTGCGTGCGCTCTGACAGGCCCGGGACCCTCATGCCTTTTCATTTTCCCTCATTTCCATGCATCCACAGTACCACATGAAAATCCCGTCTCTAACAGGAAGTGGGAGACGAGCGGCGTGGCAGACAGGTGTGTGATGGCGACAGCTGAATGGAGGAATGAGTGCTCCAAATTCCAAAAACACGCCCGTATCCCTCGGCAACATCAGCCGCTTCCCGTTCCTTTGACATCACCGCAGTATTCCACGGGAAACAGGAAACAACCGATCCTTTTAAAGTGGAACTGTCAAAGTTCGCAGGAAAGCAGCATGTTAAAAGTTAGCACAGCTATTTGAAGGATTACTCTGAAGCGGTGTGTGATGAATACTTATGCACCGTCATTATAAAGCCTCGAGCCACGGGGCACCGCATTTACATTTACATTTGCATTTACATTTATTCATTTGGCACGTGCTTTTATCCAACGTGACTTACAAGTGAAGCAGCATCTTAAAGGGACTGGCAATAACACGAGACGATGCTTCCGGAAGGAGAGTTGGAGTAAATGCTAATACTCAGAAGTGCTACACTAAGCAATAAGTCAGATTTGTAAGTTGGTCGTGCAATAATAATGATAATAATAATAATAATAATAATAATAATAATAATAATAATAATAATAATACACAACAAAGGGTTGAATTATCTTCATAATCCAATCCACCCTAAAACCCTATCCACAATATATCTACAATATTTACTGCTATAGAGTGGTGTGTTATTAACCAATGACGGTCGAATTGTTCATTAATTAAATTATTTATTTAATATTTATTTATGTATTTAATTAATTAACAATCAACTTAATGTATATAGCTTATTAATTGATATCACAATAATGGTTGGTACTTATTTAATGAGTACCTGGCTAAATAAATAAATAAATAAATAACTGGTGAATGAACCTGTAACATTGAAGCTGCAAATTATTTTCAGTTCTTTATTTATGTGCTGAAAGTTGAAATTTGTGCGAATGCCCAACTAAGAATAGGTCCAGATGAGTCTAGATCTTGTCCTGATTTCTCAGTTGGAATGGATCTAGATCTTGTCTTGATTTCTTGTCTTGTTGGTTTCAGTCGTCCTGCTCTCAATAAAACGAAGCCCATATGCCACAATTGGTTTCCGCTAATAATTACAAAGGGATTTGGGTAAGAGATCACTGCTGAGTGCTTTACAGATAGATACTCAGCCAGAGCTAAGAAATTTGTTCATTGCATCACTGGTCACACACCTCCTTTATACAATAAGCTGCCCTGTTTTAAATGCTGTGTGTGTGTGTGTGTGTGTGCGCGCTCTGTCACCAGCTAAATAGATTGAACTCATAAAGTAGGAGCCATAACCAATCTGACTCTGACAGTCCATCATGCAGTGAAACTGCTGACTCGTAGATTTCCAAGGTAAAATGCGCTCCCTTCCTTACAGATTTTAATGCACGTCAATCACGAAGAGCTCTCTTCATAATTTGAAGCTTTTAACACTAAGTAAAAAAATGTTGAGCTGGATTTACAAATCCCAATGCATGACTAATAATCTCTTACATTCCTCTTGGCCTGTGCGGAGTTGATGTTGTTGGAGTGCCGAGCGGTAACATCTCCCTTCAGGATGAAGTGACATTACCTGTGCAGGTGCTCTTTTGTGCCTCGGCTGTGTCACGTAAACAGATTGCGGTAATAAGTACTCAGCAAGCTTTCATTTGATCAGCAGGTGTTCAGCTACGCTCGTGTCCCACAAATGTGCCGGAGCACAACGACTGACGTTACGTATGAGCAAGCGTGGCTTTGAACCTTCACTCCGTATTGTATCATGACGGCATTCCTACAGCAACGCTTGTGAAGAAAGTCAGCACAGATCTGTTTTCCTCTCACGGGAAAACAGCAAGCGCTTTATCCATAATTGTAAACTTTTAAGGAGTTTATGCCGAGCCTGGAGGCTTTTTCCAGCCATTGAGGTATTGATTGGATTCATTGGGAAAGTGTTGATGGTGGTGCGGTACAGATGGTGTTTAGAAATCCAGTGCAGTAAGCCCAAGGTTGAATTCTCCAATCTCACACAATTAACTCAGTCAGTGTCAACAAAAAGCACTGCCAGTGTGTGTGCGTTAAAAGGGAGATAGCGCATACCGTGATCACCAGAGTGTCTTTTACTCACGTAACCGATAACGACATATGTAACTGTCACGACTGATCTAAAAGGAATGATCATTAATTAATAACTTACAGTACACACAGTTTACTAGATTACTAGATAGCTTCTCCTTTGTGGAAAAGCAGCTCCAAGATTTATTTGCTTTATTATTTTTTTAACGTCACTGTTATAGGGAAATAATCAAGCTCGTGGAGGTAAAAGTAAATCCGCTTCATCACACCACCCTTCGTTGATTATTTTTCACACGGAGTGTTTTATTCCTTACTTCATTGTAGGTTATTGAATGATAATCATTTTACTGAATAATTGAATAATAAGCTGGGACTTTAAGAGCATAAGGTTCTCATAAGCCCTGATAAGAAAATCAAACAAATTCACTCCAATTTCTTTCCATTAATTTTGTGTAAAATTAGATCAGATTATCACACGGAGCCTTTGGTCCTGCTGCTGCTGCTGCTGTTACCCGAGTGTTAATAAGCATTCAGACAATGTGAGAAAAAAGAAACCTAAAATAAAAAAGACTGTTGATTTCAGACGGAGCTGAGTCAGTGATGTCACTTCCCTCCTCCTCGATTCCTTTCTGGCTGATTTGAACACTGACACTATCCAAACTGACAAATGGGCAATTTCCTCAGCTTTCCCCTCCCACTCTGAGCACACCCTCACTCCTTATTTACAGCCTATTTTCCAAATGCCTCATTTGTTTCGGTTTACTCCAAGAGCTGAAGGCTGTCAGCTGTGATGCATTCTTCAGACGGGCGTTGGCCCAGAGCGAGGGGGCGCCAACAAATCTACACATCCGCAAAAACACACCGGAGGCCTGTTTGTGTCTGGGATTTATCAGCCTGCAGTGGTTTCCTTCTGGTTGTTCGTCATGCACAGTTCGTCCAAGCACCAGAGAGGAAATGAATCTAACATCCCGGGTTTCTACCATATGATCGATTGAAAAGTTACAGAGATGCATTGGATTGAACTTTGGCTCTAGGGTTTAATTCTTGACCCCACCTTCCATTGAAGCAGAACACGAAGCCCCACCTCCACGAATCTATGGTATATATTTATCGATCTGATCCATGTTTTTATCTGGTAGCAGAAATGGAGCTAATTTGGCATGCAACGTCCTGTTTTGCAGTCAGTTGAGACGCAGCGCCCAGATTTTTTTAAAGAATATTTTATCTTATTATGTTTTTTTTGCAGCAGATGGCGTTTTTTTCCCCTTCAACAATAAAACCTGATGATGACTATTTAACCATGTATATGTATATGAATATCTGACGTCTCACATCTTCAGTCGTACTTCACACTCGCTTCGTCTTTATCTCCATCCCAGCCATTAGGGGTTTAGTAATTACATCATTCACATTTAGCTACAGCGCTCTTACAGCAAGCATAACAAGCTCTGTCCCATACGCTAGACTTAATTCATCCATTTGTGTGCTTCTGAATGTCCAGAAGGGTTGTTCTGTCCCGCTGAGCAGCTCTTTTCCGACGTGCGCGCTGATTTACGCGACGTGCTGCTGCCGTCTCCGGGGTTCCTCCGTCTGATGAACCAGGGAGCGCTTCCACCCTGACATCCTGACTTCCTGACTTCCTGACCCTTTCCTCCAGACTGTGACTTTATCAGGACTTAGACAAGGCCAGAGGAACAAATGAAATCCCCTCAGAGTTACGGGTTTGAACTGCTTGGATTTTCCACCGTTAACTCGTAACCAGATTTTATTCCCATGTGTGCAAAATAAATCCCAATATCCTCCAAACACAGCATCCACTGCATCACAGTGACACACTTCACAAAGAAGTGTGTGTACCTGGATTTACTCTACCAGCACAGCTCTGTTTACTTAATATCACATGCAGCTCTGTAGTGTGTGTTTGTGTGTGTGTGTGTGTGTGTGTGTGTGTGTGTGTGTGTGCTCATTCCTGGGTCCGACTGTCTACACATTAATACCTGTGATTGTAAAGATTCCATTCTGCAGAGATTCAAGCTGCTGCAACACACACGCACACACACACACACACACACACACACACACACACACACACACACACACACAAATCCTGTAGGCTACTATTACTACCAGGTTATAAATGTTCTTTTTTAAATACTACATTTATTATTTTCTCTCTCTCTTTCTTTCTTTCTATTACCATCTTTCATTCTTTTATCCTTTTTTTTTTCGTTCATTCATTTGAAATCCATACATTTATTTTCATACATTTATATTCTGGTTTCTGCACTCCAAAAATTCAACAACAAAAAGAAAGAAATAAGAATGCAGAGTCAAACCAACTTCACTCTAACTTTGCTTTTTTTTCTTGGTTTGTCAGCATTTTTGAGCATCCATCCATTCATCTGCTCTCTGTACCGCTTATCCTACACCGGATCGCGGGGGAGTCTGGAGCCTATCCCGGGGGACTCGGGGCACAATCGCGCACACACACACACACACACACACACACACACCCATTCACACATTACGGGCAATTTGGAAATGCCAGTCAGCCTACAGCGCATGTCTTTGGACCGGGGAGGAAACCGGACTGCCTGGAGGAAACCCCCGAAGCACGGGAAGAGCATGCAGGCTCCACGCGCACACGGAGGAGACGGGAATCAAACCCCAAACCCCAGAGATGTGAGGCCACATTGCTAACCACTAAGCATCTCCTTTTATATTATTCTTATTCTTCTCACGTTTCTTATGGAGATGATGAACACAGTTAAGATAAATTCTCTCATTTTTCCTTTGCACTATTCCACAGATATGAAGAACACGCTGTGGCAGACAGATCCAGAACTTTCCCTGACTAATCATCGTCCACGTGGACGTGTTCGGAGAGGGAACAGCTGCTCGACTCGTTTTTACTGTACCACTCAGCAAGTTTTCTACGCTGGCTCCTGGGGCCTTCATCACGGAGATCTGTTTCAGATGGGATGTGAAGTGTCAGGTGCTTCATTTCATCTTTTGCTTTCTTTAAAGAAATCGGGCTGGATAGTGACAGTGAGCGATGAAGTTCATTGCGGAGGAACAACTTCTCCTTCCTTAGTTAACACCAAACACCAAGAAACCATGATCTTGTTAAAATAATCACCAACCTGAATGTTCACACTCTCTAAAATGAACACTGTGAATTAAAGACTATATAGGTCCAAATTAAAGTGTGTGTAAACAGTGCAATACACTTGTCTTACTTCCCGAGTGTGTGTGTGTGTGTGTGTGTGTGTGTAACAGATGGAGTGTTACTTTGATATATTTACATCCGTGTCCATTAGTGCACTCTCTATATGTAATTAGCAGGAATGTATAGTGCGTGTGCGTGTGTGTGTTTGTGTGCGTGTGTGTGTGTGTGTGTGAGAGAGAGAGAGGTAAAAACATAAATATTAGTGCTTTCTTTCTTTCTTTCTTTCTTTCTTTCTTTCTTTCTTTCTTTCTTTCTTTCCTAATCCACACATTCCTGTAACCTCCTAATTACTAAACCAATCTGTTCTCACAGTTATTCATAGGTCTGATTGGTCAGGTTAAGAGTGAGGGGTGGGCTTTGAGGTCATGGCTTCCTTTTTTCTTTTGTCTGAAATCCATCGAAATCTCTCTCTCATTAAAATCCTATGCATTTTCATGAGATGAGGTGAAACCCAGAGACACACACAGAGCCGGGAGAACAAATCCAATGCTAATTATTTCCAGTTCAGAATCATACCAGATCTCCTCCGCTTAATCCGATCTCCGCCTTTTACACCAATTACCCAGAGACAACAAAACAATCCTGACGGAACAAAGCAGGCCGATACACTTGTTAATCCCAGCTGCAAACCACCGCGTCTGGCATTCTGGCTCTCCCTGGTGAGGAGCCGAGAGGACACATCTGTCCTAATTAATCTGTGATTGAAGCCTCAGAGCGCTGGAGTACATTGCCCACACCGCTTCAACTGGCTACACAACCCATGCACAAACACGCACTGCTGCAACTGGCTACACAACCCATGCACAAACACGCACTGCTGCAACTGGCTACACAACCCATGTAAAAACGCGCACTGTTTCGAACTAGCCACACAATGCATGCACAAACACACCGCTTCAACTGGCCATGCAACCTACACACAAAAACAATGCTTCAACTGCCCACACACAAACACACCGCATCAACTGTGCACACAATCCATGCACAAACTCGCACTGCTTCAACTGACCACACCACCCACACACAATCACACCGCTTTAACCGCTTCAGTTGGTCAGGAGGTGTTGATTCATTTTCTCTAACAGCAGCTCTGACAATAGACCGTAACAGCTTTCTTTCTTTCTTTCTTTCTTTCTTTCTTAATTCATGCTTTTTTTAATATTAAATATGTATGTTAATAAACCAAACAGATGGATGTTGTGGATGAACATTTTCTCAGACTGACTGTGACACACGGAAACTAGTTTTCATTTCCATGCAGATGTCTGTGCAGTCGTCTTGCGCATCCATCAGCTCTGTCTGTGTTTCACACGTAACGATGCTTCCACATGATCTTTAAGCTACACAAATCCATACGCTAGTTCTGAAATGAGAAACTCTAGCTCAGAATGTTTATCTCAATGCTGTGATATTGAAGAGACAGTTCCAAATCCCATTTTAATTGAAACACTCCACCTTGCTAGTGCTGGTGCTAATTGGCGAGCTGGTGTGATCTCTCATCTGTGAAAGTGAGACAATTCCTCCACTTTGCACTTCGTTACCATGCCGAAGCTATGATGAACCACTGATGAACAATGCTAACGTCTCTGTGACATTTATCACAGATACAACTGCACTAACGTTTATTGTTTACGCACTTCGATCCTCAATTCGGTTCACGTTGTCCGTCTAGTTACAGACTTGACCTCTGCTTGGGTTTGAAACCTTGCAGCTGCAATTAAAGTTGAACCTAAAGCAACGTTAATCACGTTAGCTAATGACTGTCTATAGTGCAACTTATTCACCCTTTGCACATGCATGCAGGACAGCTGGATTCTCTCCGTTCTGCAGAACCCCGAGTTATTCATTCATTTATTCATGATATTTGAAAAAAAAATGCTGACAACGGCTATCAGCTCCACACCCAAATAGCAATGACAAGAGCAGCCTTATTTTTCTCTAAAATGAGATGCATTCATTAGACTATGTGAATGATTTCCGAACCTGTCGCTAATCTACGGCGTGTCTCGATGATGTACATTAGCAACACACCAACTACTTCCTGAGCAAAGCGCAAAAAGCTTAGCATCTCTACATAGCCATAGTTTATCGACCAGTGCTGGACAAATCAGTAGCCTGAGCACCCTGAACAAGCAGATTTCATTTCCAGTATCATATATATTTTTGTTTAGTTGCTTGCTGGAGAAGTAGAAGAAGAAAAAACAAACCTACTCTGAACCTACGCTTCACAGTCATTAATGCTGTACCTTTAGCAAGGTTCTCCTTCCAAAACACACCTCCTGTGTGTTTACTAGGTGGATTAATTGGGATGTACAGATTACAGACGACTTTTTTCGCTATCAGGGATACGCTGGGTTCTGCTAGCAGTCACCTTGCAGTTATCTAGAAAAAAGACAAATGCTAAATGAACTTTAATAATAATTTTTATTAACACCGAATGTCATACCTGAAATGCTTGCCAATGACTTGCTAACTGTTTGACACAAACACCGTCTGCTCCGTTAAAAAGATTGTTTATCTGAGTCTGTAGTAATGTACTTAATTAGCTAACTACTTTGCCTTACATTATTTTATTACGTTATTATGATTATGTTTTTTTAGCCCAGTCATTTTGCCTGGCAACCAAAACACGAAACTTGGTGGGTTGTCTAATAAATTTATTTGTCCCCTGCCTCTTAGACATTCAGTATTTTGTATTGTTGCACCATTAAATGTTTTGTTCTGCCAAACTGTACTTCAAATGTCTATTGATTGTGTTTATCATGTTCTGAGGATTAGTAGCAGGGGTGGAAAATATCATAGATATCTAATTATAATACTTAAGCATTAGTTTTGGGACTTTATTCTTTACTTGTAAGTGTTATTGAAATTTGAATACTTGTACTCTTATAAAAATTATATTTTTATTTAGAGCTTCATAGCACGGTTACGAAGGACAAAGATATCTTCTTTTTTCATCCAGCCAACAATCGTCCTGGGATCCTGCGCATTGAATCTTATTCAAATTTTAGCTTAAAGCTTCCAATCAAATCCATTAATGTAGCCAAGAACCTTCAGGCATCAATATCATGCTGTTAATCAGGTAAAAATGCTTATGTTTTTAATACATGAGTACATTTAACTTTCACTCGAGTGCATTTTCCACCTTTATTTGAGTAATACTTTGAGACATTATCTTCACTTTCAGTTAAGTATAATTTCTTAGCATGTACAATGACTAAGCAGTGAAATTTGACTTTATTGGCTTCGTTTAGGAACCTGCTCCAAACATCCTGTTACCTTGAACCATTGTATTAAACACCTCGAACAAGATTCGGGATAAAAGCCCTGCTTCTGCTGCATGTCATTTCAGAGTTTGGAACTTTTCCCAGGAAGCAGTTCTTACTCTATAAAACCGAAGTAACCCAGAAATATTGAGGCTTCAGTGCCATTTATTGCACTGCGCAATCTGTCCTGAATGCTGAACAGGCAGCCCGTCTGGTGGCGGCGCATTAGCATGGACCTCTGACTTGTACGGTAAAGTTAGAAATGGTGGAGTAGCTTGTGGCCTTGATTACAACTTTATTTGTTAGTTGAAGTGCAGCTGCAAATCACAGGTTTGTATTGATTCACTTGTTCTGATATGGACCAAAACGAACGCAAGCATTTCACCACAGGAAGTGTGACACGAAAGGGGAATCGATGATGCCACCTGTTGAATAATATATTGGCCCCCTCTCAATACCCTGTCCTTCAATGATAAGGAACCACCATAGGGCCACTATATTATGCGATATGAAATAAATCAAGTGAAGGCAGAAGCAAGTGATGCAATGTTTAGTAGATTAAATGCAGGTGTAGGTTTTAACACAAGGTTTCTTGACTGCACAAGCTTACCAGGCTTGAGGGCTGAAACCCAGCATTAACAAAAACCAAGCTCGTATTTTTCATGAAAAAAAAACAAAAAAAACAAAAAACAACAACCAAGGATTAGCAGCATCCTGAACTATGTGTAGATCTTTAAACCTCTCAGGCCTGAAAATTTGAATATTTAATATTTTTCCCTCTTCGATCTTTGCTTTGCACTTATGTGATATTTATAAAGGGATATCTTTTGATCCAGCACAAGATCCCTAGACATAAAATTAACCATGATTCCCTCTCAGGAAAATAATGATTTGAAATCTAAAGGTGCATTGATTGCTAAAGGGTTACAGCGCATAAACGAGCCTCATTATTCCCTCTTCAGAATAGTAGGATGTGATTCTTAGCTTCGCTTGAGCATACTTAATTGCTTCTCGTACTCTTAATCGTTCAAATAGTCTACAGTGGCTTTTTTTTTTCATCTGGATCTTCAGCCTCGGATGTGAAACAAGAAAATGCCCATTGGCTATAAGCTGTTTGATGCTAAAAAGTCACTTATATGACTTTATGAATATATAATTATAGTGAAATGTATGCAGCAATGTTTGAAAATGTAGTGAGTGGGAAGTAAAGAATTTTCTTAAAGTAAGGTGTATTAAAAATGTATTATTAGGTGTACTAAAAGTATTATGTGAATGGTCGTACATTTAAAAACCAATAAAGTGATTGTTCTTTGTTTATTCCCCCACTGAATACAGCTCGCTAGTTAAAACACAGTGGATCATTGTGCTATTGTAGTTCCTGGAATAAATCTGCGTAAGCTAGCACTTTGATCAAGTTACTGTATATCTCAGCTGGTGAATGTGTGTACGGATTCGAGAGAGAGAGAGAGAGAGAGAGAGAGAGAGAGAGAGAGAAAGATCTTTGTTCTCAGATGTTCTCCATCTGTGATGCAATCCACTGTAACTCCAGAGCACTGATATTAACGGTCATAGAGAAATGAGTCATAAAATCTAGAAACATGACTATAAAAGTGCTGTACTGTAAACATGACCCTGACCACTGCAGGTCTCAATTTCTCACTTACTGTTACCACCCTGAAGTTGATTATTCTCTTATTTGTTTTTATTTATTTATTTATTTAGAAATTTGATTTGCTGAGATTTAAAGAGAAAATCAGTCACAATGAGAGACTCCCTGTGTTTTCCAAAAGCATAAGCAAATACACATACAGCAGTGTATTCATATTTGTATAAGAGTGTATATTTGTATAAATAGCATAAAGAGCGTGTAGAATGTATATAGCATATAGAGCGTCTATAGCATATAGAGTGTATAGAGTGTATATAGCATATAGAGCATATAGAGTGTATAGAGTGTATATAGCATATAGAGCATATAGAGTGTATGTGTATATAGCATAAAGAGCATATAGAGCATATAGAGTGTATGTGTATATAGCATAAAGAGCATATAGAGCATATAGAGTGTATGTGTATATAG
>JAKKZJ010000007.1:1506466-1525925 GCA_033441845.1 Pangasius mekongensis
GTTTTTTCAGAAGACATCTCGAGTGCAGGATCATATCCTCATCATGATTTGAAATTACAATTCTGCTGAGGAGGTCAGCGGGAAGGTCGCGTGTCGGTCGGTTTGATGTTGGATTGGGAGATAAGCATCAAGACGTTTTGTTTTATAAAAAAAAAAAAGTTTTTTTTCATAAAAATGTAATTTAATATTGTCAGAAGATGGAGTACAATAAGAGCAGGTATTAAAGAGCAGCTATTACATTTACAGAAGTCGATTTCCGCCGGATGAAAACAAAATTATTATTCACTATGTTTTATTAATGAGAAGGTTTATCAAGATTATGCCTCGGTGTCTAAAATATTCTTAAATTGAATTAATGTTAGTGCAGCAAAGTTAACATCTTTTGCATCCGTCTTTTGCATCCGTGTTGTATTTTTTTTTGACATAACGAGCAGCGTTTAATCAACATTTAGCGTTTTGGAGATGCACCACACCCCCGCCGAATCAAACAAACCTGACACTAGCTTAGAGAACTAGCTGAATATGGAGAACAGGAAGAGGTTAACGAGAGCCTTTTTTCAAACTACTGCTAATGATTTAATGCAGATCTCGCCGCGGGGGTCAGACATACTGTCTGCATTTCTGTAGAGCATTTAATTGGACGAACACTTAGATTTCCACTAATATGAATGATCAGAAATCATTTCATGGCTTTCCCAGAAGTGATGGACGATAAAATTAAAATGAGAATATCTCAAAAACTATCTTATTGTATGTTTTTTCCCCCAGATATGCCACAGTTTTGGTGTTCATAACACTAAGGGACAGGTGCCAACCTCTGAGTATCTAATGTCATCTTTACTGTGGTAAAAAAAAAAAAAAAAAAAAAATCATTTCCAGGACTTTCTCTTTGTTTCATCAAACTTGCAAGACTGGGTCTTGCAAGTAATTGTCTTCAAATAGCAGAAACAAGCTTTTACAAATGTAATACCTTCCATACAGTGGGATTAATTAACACATATGATCTCCGCTCCCAAAGTAACATTCAGCCTGTGCTAAATCACACAGCAGGTGATAAATTATGAATCTATTTGCATTAACTCTGCCCATATTTTGAGGTAAAAACATCCCATGAAACTAAAAGATGTGTTATTTGGCTCTTTGCAATCCTCTGTAGACACTGAATAAAAACCAACTTACACAATTTAGCAGGTGTAAATAAGTTTGCGCTCGTGTTTGCACCTTTACTAAATCTGCGCTTAATTTTATAAAACGGATAGCGAACTAGGATTTTAAGGTTTGAATGCTCGACGCTAACTTTATTTGGAGGAACATAAGTGTACTGTTGAGTTCTGGATTGTGATTGGTCAGAAGGTGTTGATTGATTTCCATTAAAAGCAGCTCTGACCATAGCACGGCTGCAGGTTTATATTAATGTGCTCGTTATATTAATACGTTATTGTTTCTATAGTAACAGCTCATTCAGGTAAATATGACGCTTTTTTTTAATAAAGGAAAAATTTTATATATATACAGTATATAAAAAAAAACGGGAAATGTTCAGTAGTATAAAATGTTCAGTAATTCGTCTCGGCCGTGGTGCTTTTACTGTGTTTGCAGTATTTCAGGTCAATGCTGCTGGGGCCTGTTTCCTCTTTATTAGCAGGGTGTGAACAATGAGCCATGCTAGTTAATAGCAAGACCCCAAGAGCTGCCGAGGGAACGTGGGAGCTGGCGAAGTGACAATCAATAGCCACACTTCATTTAGTTTATATCCATCTGCTCCTCACTCTGCCACGAAAACTGTTTTCCCTCTCGCCGAACTGCACTCACAATGGCTCCTCGTAGCCGAGCCTTTTATTTAGCATGTTTAGTTTGGCAGCAAGCCCTCGTTGTCACCCTCATTGGCGGAGGAGATGACACCTAAACAGACGCTGAAAGAGTGAAAGGGTTCAGGCCGCGGATCTTTATTTCCTCCCTGGAAATAAAGAAGCAAAGCAGCCTCGCAAAGCAGAGACGATGGAGACGATGGAGATTTACTCTGGACGGTGTGGAACGCCATCTAAAGGAAACATATCGCCTTCTTCTTGTTCAGTAACTGTGTAAAGTCATTAGATTGAGTTCAACATTCAACGTTTTATTAATGGAAAAGCAAAACATAGCACGCGCTCCCCTTATCCACGTCTGACAGGACTGCTTACTCTAAAAGATTAAAGTATGGCTCTTCTTTTTCGCTTGACGTTCGCTTCACTGGACACAACAAGTTACAGAAGGTAGATGAATAAACTCCTAGACACCATCTGAACTGAAAAAAAAAAAAAAAATTCTCTCCATATTTCCAAAGCATAAATTATCAGTCGCATATCATGCTGTGTTTATATCCATGTTTCTCCAGGATGGTTGATAATTTTGCAGATCTTCCAGCTGAACAAACCAACCCACGTAATTAAGGACACCAAATACAGATGTGCCGATGTTTACAGTTTTGCTGTAGAATTTATGATTTTTAACACTTTGCTACAGTAATACAGTAGAACACTACACTTTTGGAGCTAAAGCTGAATTAAATACACCTGAAGGAAAAGTCTGATTCACTGAAGGGGAAAGGACGTCGGACATTTGTGCTTACCTTCGCTTTGCTCTGACTTCATCTTCATGAACATTAATCAATGAATTTGTGAATCTTAGCTTTCTGAGCCAACAAAAAGCAACTTTTTACACTTCTGTGTCCATAAACAGGTCGTTCAATAAGAATAGCCGTAGCGTAAAATGTGCCTGGTGTGTGTAATAAAAGTTCTTACTGACTATAGCATATAATTATATACTTTATTATCTGAAACATCTGATGTGCACTTTTCTTCATTTTGTAAAGAAATTGCATAAAGTAAGATTATACATTCTGTGTATGTTTGTGTATAAACTCAAACATTTCTGTTAAAAATACTGTATATAAAGCTGTAAAATACAGGTTTATGTGCTAAAATTCTTGTTACTGTTGGCATTAGTCCTCGATAATCAAACAGGAGAGGAACATATTTATTCATAAATGAATCGCAGGAGCATTCACACAAGAAATGTGGTCTTCATGAGAAGCCAGTTAGCTGAGAAACGTACAGCTACGTATAATTTGACTCACTAATGTGAACCTTGATTGATTTAAATTGTATAATTGTTACTGCAGGATTTAAAAAAAAAACAGATGATCAAGTTTAAAGCACTTATTTATTTCAATTCCATGTCAATTTAATAAACTATAAATCTATTTCGTATTAGTAACTTGAAAGACCAAAACAAATCCATAAATGAAGACAAGACTAGCTGTTTGATCAGGACAAAAGTAATGGCACCCTATAAAAGTAGTTGTTAGTTTGTGTTTATGGTAGCTGACATGCTGCAGTGGCTGAGCTGCATTACTGGAAGATTTTTAGGAGGTGCTCGTTCACTGTTTATTCGCCATTTTCAGCTCTCTGTGCTTTTTTATGGACTTTTGTTAAATGTGAGTGTGCCGAGAATATGCTTGGTAATCTATGGCTGATTGGGGTTTGACAACATATGCACGTAAGTATGAAGAAAATCCATTTAAATTTGATTTGACCGTGAAAACATTTACACTCAACTCAACTTTATTAAAAGTTTGATAAATTAAGCTCAGTGTCTGCAGACGTTCTGTCTGCAGAACGTGGGTCTGGAAACATCTGGCCAGACGGTTTTGTCCTGCTTGAGTCTCATTGTCAGTCTAGCAGATGGATTCTTTAAACATCACCTACTGTAATTAATTACACATCAACGTAATGTATAAAATGACAAACTATCGAAAGAATAAAGATAAATCGCAGCTCAGAACATCTACTGTACGCTTTCTACACGGAGTTCGGCATTTTTCAAGAACTGAATACGGTTCTCTAATGAGGTGACCTGTTTGCAGGTCTGGTCCTGATTGGCTCTGTCGGGAACCGATCTCCATAATCAGGCCATGCAGTGGGTGTCTCTGGGAAAAAAGAAAAAAAAAAAAAAAAAGCTGCAACGGGCCGGGCCGCTCGCTCGCCTCAACGCTACACACCGCAATCAAGCTGCTGATTCGAGGTTCAGCCACACATCAGTTCTCCAGAACTGTTCCACTCCTGACAGAGGAGGCAAACCAGATATCACTGTACAGTACAACTGCTATGCTGCAAACACTCCCGAGCCCAGATTATCATCACCACAACTACACAACTGATTAATTCAGTTATTAAATGATAACATAATAGAGCCCTTAAGAACATCGCTCTTTCCCACCAACGAATAATTAACATGAACTGAGAAATTAATCATAGGCAAATAATCAATATGAGTCACGCCGCTATAGGCAAATAATCAGTAATAGGGCAGTCACAACAGCACATCCTGAGGTGTTTTATTCCCCTTCTACCACAGCAGCTCACTAACAGTTACAGCATTTTATTTATTAACGGATAGGTCATACTTTTTAATCTGTTCATGCTTACATTTAATATTGTGGAATGTCTGCTTATCAGTTCATCTTCTTATAACTAAATACATTATTCAGATAAACAGATATAAATATAAATGGGGTGCAAAAATGATTTTGGAGCAATGTCACTCCACTAGAAAGAAAATAAATCAATTCAATTAAGCAAAGCGCCTCAGTGAGGGGTGCATGAGAAGTGACAAGGCCAACAATATGCGCATGAAATCCAGAAATATGGCAACAGTAAACATAAACAATGTGCAGAATATACTGTATATCTCCAAAGTGGGAGTGATCTAAACTTCGTTTTTTTTTTTCTTTTTTTTCTTTTTTGTCATTGTTTTAGCCTGATTTGATTATTATTATTAATAATAATTATCATAAGCCACACCCCCACTTGATATGGATATGAAAAAGGATTCATGTCTCTCACTAATGTGTGTGTGTTTTTTTTCCCTTTGGTTTGCTTAATTGATTTATTTTTTTTATTTTTTTATTTTTTTGGAATAGAGCCTGGAGTTTATTACCAACACAAATGAATTGTAATATTACACCATATTAACACTGTGAAGGAACAGCTTTGCTTAATTTCACAGCAACTACAGGTACAACACTCTGGCCAGTACACGCACACACACACACACACACACACACACACACACACACACACACACACACACACACATGAGCTGACCTTTTTTATCCATGCAGTGCAATGCTAAATTCTGTGAACGTTTCATTTCAGCCCAGAAATGCCAGCGCCATGTGCTTTCACACTGTTACAGGAAACACAAAGCTAAAAAAAAAAAAAAGCAAAAAGAAAAAAACAGCTTCCGATGGCATTCAGGAATGTGCTCAGACTGCGTCCTGGATATTCTCCAAAACGCCACTGATTAAACACTGATCTAGAACATATGACTACTCACTAATATCGATTACTGACTTTTACGCCTAAATGGAAACTAGCGTCGATACCAACAAGCTGAGCTGTCCAAATCAGCTAAAAGAAACAAACCCAGGCCAGACGAGAGCGAATTAAACTTCCGCATCTGATATCCAGGAGCCCCGTGCAAAGGTGTGAGGTTACACGAGCATATTAACTTCCCAATCTGCACTGGATCAAATCCCTCTCCGAGGTGAACACCGGAGATAACGCACAACACAACGCCCTCGACAAGCAAACAACGGGCCATGATTCAGCGTAATTAATGATGCATTTCACTCATTGTGTTAAAAATAATTCGATAACTTGTGTGTAGAAGTATCAGTCTCCTATAGCGTACGTGTACGTCAACGATACTGCAGTTAAACCAAAACAAGTGAACAAGTGATCACATCACGACGTTATTGCGATGTACGATATGCGTCGCCATATTTACTGTAGGTTTGCTAGCAACAAAAGAGTAGCGCTGAATTAAAAAAGCAGTCTGTGGAAAAACCTGTGTGGGTTTGAGGAGACTGTTATTTAATGGCTATTAAAATAAATGAACATTGACAAGCAGTGGTAAAAAAAACCAACAAAAAAATAGAATTAAGTTCTAAAAAAAAATTATGATATTTATGATATCTCAGTGAATTGTGGCATATTTTATCATGATATGACACGATCACTCATATTATATCGTTATTTCACCCAGCCGTATATAACGCCACTAAGACCGAGCTCGTAATGTTACATAACACACAGAAACTCGTAAACTAGCTGGCAAAGTAATGCTCAGTATAAGCTAGCGAACTTGCTCGTGTTAGTTAAAGCTTTTATTTATTTATTTTTTGATCTGAAAGTGTGTGTGGCAACCTGCAAAGTGTAAACTCTTCCGTCTCATTTCCTGTATCGGAAACCTTAAAGCAAAGCACTGACACTGGAGACTCCTTCCATGAATCTCCTTACAGAAAACTTCACCATATCCACAATATTGTTTTATGTTTACGTGGAGCATCTGCCGTACAAGTCCCTGTAAATGAGCTGTTACTACAGTAACGTTAACACATTACTATCGATGTGTGATTAATTAATCAACCCCTTCTGACCAATCAGAATCCAGAATTCCACAGTGCTGTGGTGCTGCTTCACGGATTTGATAGAATGTTGTTTGGAGGAAGGATTAGCTCAGATTAAGAGATCAGAAAAAATTGCTCTTTCACTGGCTTGACTCAATTAATACACACACACACATAACCACACACAAATACACACACACACACACACACACACACAATGCTGAGTCTTTGCCCATGCTGAGTCTTTGTCTGCCTGCAAATGAGAGCAGCTGATCTAATAAAATATGGCATTGAATTAATTAAGGGAAGAAGACTAATAAAGAGTTCAGGTCATGTTTACAATGGATCGTAACGTTCACCTTTGCACAGGATGAATTTGTGAGTCATTACGTTCATCTCATGTAACAAATGACAGAGTCAGGACATGACAGGACCTACACACACACAGTCTGCAGAGCCTCGTCCATGAGTCATACCTGATGATGTCCAAACAGAGGTCATCTATTTCTGGAGAGATCAAAAACAGCAAAATATCTCGAGATCTTATAGTGCGAGTGGTGGAACTGTAAAAGCGTTTGCCCTGACTGGGTCGTCTGGTTTAGTTTGGTTTCACATTGCACTTAATTAAATGAATAAAACAGCACAAAATAAAAAAAAACAAAAAAGTTGGCGAAGCCGTTGTGTGTAGAGCTGAAAACATCCCTGTACAACTCTTCCCTTCATTACTCAGACTCATGGCAAGAAAAAAGTAAACAAACCTTTACCAAGTGAGAAGAAAATCTCAAAAATCCAGCATTTCTTGCAAATCTGCTTTGGCTCACTTCACACCCTGCATCTATCTCCAAAAAACACACACCGGATCTGATTCACTCCATTCAGTCGAATCGATTCAGAGTCACTTTTTCGGTAGAGTTCATTCAGAGGCAGACAGACACACCTCGCTCACGTGCTCTCGGACCCGAGTGCGATTCAAACACACTAAACACTGCACGTGTGAAAGCATCCTAACAGCACTTCCTGTCCCTCCTGTCAATCAGAATGATCCTGGATAATTCTGTTAGCCCACGGATATAGAAAACGGTAGTTAGTGCTCTCCTGAAAGTGTGTTCAGCTGTCCTTATCATATGTTGAAGAGATGCCGTGTCTTCATGAGTACTGACGGGAGCACACGTTAGTCCCAGGTTGTTAGCGGTAATGCGATGGTAAGACTCGGCTAGCAAGTGGGAATGGGGGTAAAAAAAAAGTAAACAAACATCTAGGGCTTTATAGATAAAAATAACTATCCGTATATCCAAAACCACATCATAATACACTAATTTGGAAATTTTGTCATGTTGTATTCATATATAAAAACACAACGGTGAATATACAGTAATTTCTCTAAAATTCCCTAATAGCCTAAACCCCAAATTATGACCTTCATTGGATACAAAACATCTGTACTGCACTTTGCTCACTGGTTTCACCTCCTCCAGAATCAGACGCACTTCACTCACCCAGTTAATGAAAGATATTCATCTAAAATATCTTAATTTTTATTTTTTTACTACACCTACAATACACTTCCATGTTTACGAATGTGGAAGCCCAAGTTTCAAAACTTCAAGTCAGATTGGCTGCAAAATACAGCTCGCAGTCGTGGCAGCGTCTCCAAATGCACACAAGCTTCCTGCAAACATCTGTACCGGAGCTTTCACTCATTTCCCATCCATGTGCTTTGAGAAAGAAATGGCTTCATGCTGAGAGTGACGAGGATGAGCGTGTTTATGCTTTTACAAAGCAGCACGTAGAAAACATTTCAAATCATCTGCCGTTTGAAAACGTCTCTGGCTTGGAGCTACACCTTCTCGATTTGAATAATCAGATCAAACATCTGCAGTCACATGTTCCTGATAAATATTGCCAAAAAGCCAGAAGATTGTTCGTGCGATCAGGGTCGCTGTAGTGATCGTGAGCTGTTTTTGCTGCCACTGATAAGACAATAACGAGATGGTAAAAGTGATCAAGCAGTGCTGAAGGTGGAGGAAGTCAAGTAAAAGGAAGTGTGACCAGGAAGCAGGAAGTAAACCGGGAGAAAAAAGGGCATGGATTCACTGCAGGAGATAACAGGTTCCTCTACAACGCTTCAATTGGTGTGCAAATTAAAAAAAAAAAAATAAATAAAAATTTTTTCAGCTCCTCTGTAGCCCTTTCGTTCGGCAGCAGATGAGGTCAGAGGGTTAATGCCGATTTAACAAGCAATTAATTGTAAGCTGGTATCTCGGAAGATGAACAAATCTGCACTGAGGATAAATGATTTTTTTGGGTGGTTTGTTCTCAGGTCTGATGAGCGGTTAATTGCACCGGTTCTCCTGGGCACATGTTGATGATGTCATAGCGGAACAAATGTGAGCCAGTAATGACTAGTTTCTTTTTTTTTTTTTTTTTCCAATTCTAATGGATGAACAAAGGTAAAGTTCAGGCAAAGCCACTCAGACTGAGCTCCTGATGTCACTATATGATGTTCAAGAAAAAAAAGTAAGACACATAAACTAGAGAGGAAACTTTTAGAAAGAAGTGGAAGATCACAGGACACTGAACAAACCCCAAGGATCATGGACATTATACATATACGTATATAAGGAATAAAACAACGCATGTAGTGTTGTTATAGGAAATGAATCAACGAAGGGGTGGTGTGATGAAGCGGAGTCACTGCTACTACCAGGAAGTGTGTGAGCACGTCACAAAGTGTTTCGCAATTTGCAGCAATTTGCCTAAATACTTTTTTTTTTTTAATTAAACAATGACATATCATACTTTTTATCCAGTTACAGTTACGTTTAACATTGTGAAACGTCCAAAATAAAATGCAGCTTGTCATGTTACTGAGGAACCTCAAAGCGTAATCTTGTCTGTCCTGAAGATGCCAGAATACCTCTGACTGTTACAAAGCACTGAAACTGGAGACTCCTTCCATAAATGTTACATTAATTCTTACAGAAAACTTCACCATATCAATGATTACACGCGTTTTTATTCCGTTCATTCATGTGGAGCATCCGCCATACAAGTCCCTGTGAATGGGTGGTTACTATAGAAACGATAACACATAGGAATCTGATTTGTAGCTGCAACACTTCCTGACCAATCAGAATCCAGAATTTGACAGCGCTGTGGTTTAACGTGTGATTACACTCCAGAACTGTGCACAGACTGAAACCCTGTCTATCAGTGCAGTTACTAATTCATCTCACAAAAAGTGCCACGCCTGTACTGGATCATGTGACCTACCTGTGCCCTGTCCGCCTGCCACTTCCTGTCTGTCCGTCCTCTCGTCAAACATGAACGCTCTTTGTCGAAAAGCAAAGGAAAAAATAGATAAATAAAGCAGATTTATTTGCATTTACGAGAAATCCACCTCTCCTTCCTGAAACGGAGAGATCGCATCTTCCTGCGCTGCATAAGCACATCAGCGCTGAATTAATTTGTCATCTGGGAGCACTAGTGGGGAAACGGAGAGGGCTTTACTCACCACACACACTTGTGTTTGTGTGCATGTGTGTGTGTGTGTGTGCGCGCACTCAGGAGTGTGTATAACCTGCCGCTCTATTTCTCTCTCTCTCTGCTCTGTATGTGTTCAGATCAGATTTCTGTCCTTTCTGAGCTTTTTTTTTCAGGAGCCGGTGACTTGAGCCTGTGACTTGTGCGCAAATTAAATGGAGAGACAGAAAAATGTATTATTGATGCTGAAGGTTGGAGTGTGTCGCTCACAGAGGCGGCTCGGGTTCCCACACGGGGTAATTAATCCACCGCAGGGAGCTGGACATGAATGGACCGAGGACGGCATGGCTGTCTTTCTATCACTATCTCCCTCTGTCCTCTCTCTCTCTCTCTCTCTCTCTCTCTCTCTCGTTCTCTCTCTTTCTCTGTATAGTGCACTACCTATACCAGCCTGAAAATAGGTCACCTGCCTGGGGCTTACTGATGCGCGCGCGCGTGTGTGTGTGTGTGTGTGTGTGTGTGAGTGTGTGAGTGTGTGTGTACTGTTTTAAAAAAACAGGGCACATTTTCTCCTACATGTGCAGAGGAAGTACAGGTGACTCTAAAGTCCGAGTCTAGAGTCTAACTCCACATATATGTCATACTGTATGTTTTAAAATCATAGCTTTCAGTTTTTTTTTATAGTTTTCAGACAAACAGCATTTTCAAAAATATCCTTATACATGTGGGCGGGGCTTTAGACAAACAAATATAAAGATATATTTAAAAACATAGTTGTCACAAATGTAGAGAGTTTTTAAAATGACCTGTAAGTGTGGGCGGAGCTGTAGATAAGCAATAAAATGGATGCGAAATTTTGTTCTATCAAGCCTTTAAAAAAATAAATAAATAAAAAGATTAAAATTAAAAAAAATAGTCCAAACTAAACGAACGGTGTTTTTGAAAACATCAGTGTTTTATTCTTTGTCCCACACGTATACCGACATTTAGTTGTTATGCTCAATTAAACAAAAATAAAAATAAAAATAAATAAATAAATAATAATCCTCAGCAAAAACAAAAAGTATTTTCAAAAATATCAAAAAAATGTGTGGGTGGGGCTTAAGACACTTAATAATTGGAGATATTTTCGAAAACCCTGTTAGCTTGGAGGGGATTATATTTTTGAAAATTTTTTATCACTCGATTTACAAAAAAAAAACAAAAAAACAGCGTTTTCCAAAAAAAGCCCCATCCACATGGACAACAGACATTTTATACAATATCTGTTATAAAGATACACATTCACACTCTAAAGTACTAAAATCCCAAATAAGAGTGCTGTTTGCTCGTGCTATGTGATTGCGTGTGAAGTTAAATGAGTTACATTCAATAATTTTTCAATTTTTTTCTACCTCTTTCTCTTACTGCATTTCTGAAAATAATGAATGGATAATAAAAAAAATATGGCTAACATCAGGAGGTACTTGCATCATTATATCACTAATATAATTTATATAATTAAGTGTATATAAAAATGATTCGATGCACTTAAATGATTGAAGTCGGAAATAAAAAGAAATGCAAAAAAAAAAAAAGGTCAAAAATGTCTCAGAAGTGAAATTAAACCTTCGTGAATCTACTTTCAGAAACACATGGATTTTTACTGACGGGATCGGAGGATGTGTTGGTCGCACCGAATGACTGCGTCTTGAAAAATCCCTGGCGGAAAATTTCCCCGGGATGGAAAATGAAAAAAACCACGCAGAGGAAACACAAACCCAAGCAGAGAAGAGACAGGATTAAGGTTGGCCTTTAAATACAGCAAACGAATATCCAAGTGCAAAAATAATCCTACTAAGGTCTGAAGGTGAGCACCGGTTGGAGAATGGCTGGGCCGCTCTGGAGAACTGGGATAAAGAAAAAGGGGTCACTGGTGGCCAGAGGGTAGAGCTAACCCCCCTCGGAGAACTCTCACCTCTCGTATCGTGATCAGGAAGGTCAGAAAGAGAGAAAGAATGAAGGAGAGAGAGAGAGAGAGAGAGAGAAAGTGTATCAGAGAGTGTTCTCGCCGTCGGAATCTGGAGTTTAACCAGCAGCGGCTCTTGATCATAGATTCTGTGTTGCAGGACGACGTTAATGACAACGTAGCCTCAAACAAGATGGCGTCCAGACGCTACAACACTCCACTTATGCTACAAGCTACTTTTTCGCTTTCACTTCAGCACTCTTTTGGCTGAATACCAATACCGTGCTCGATGCAGCAGGTACGTTTCCAGAAGAGCTAATATCTTTAACCAGAGTTGCAGCAAAACTTCCAGACCAGCTACTGTACATCTCAAAAAACCCAAAATGTTGAGGTGTTGGAAAAGAGAGACACGTTTTTTTTCCTCTTTTTCTCTGCCTTTGTGTGGGGAAACAAGGTTAGCATGATGCGCACACATTTCTGATGTCTTATGTTTGCTGTAATTTATTAGATTCTGATTATTTGTTGTAAAAGAAGATCTTAGTAGCTGCTGAGTATTTTAAACTAGCTCAGTTTGGTGTAAAAATTGCCAACTTGGCAACCCTTGTCCTCTGCTCCTCCCCTTGAGCGCGGGGCAGCGTGATTCTTTCCTCAATGGTCCTCTATCAGTGCTTGTTGCAGTTCCTGTTTTTGACCACTAGGTGCAATAATAACTCTCTGGCGCTAAATGCGGCGGTGCGCACGCCGGGCCACGATCACACAACATCTGTAAAAGTGACAAATCAACGGAACATCAGCTTTTATCCGTCAAATAGCAACATTTCTTAAAATCATCGATCACTCAAAAGTGAAAAGTCACTAAAAACGTATGGAGTTGTGAATGAGGACGAGCGTGCTGTTATGAGGTACACAGTGCATGTTTAATAACTGTGCATTGTGTAAGGTGTGTGTGCGTGTGTGTGTGTGTGTGTGTGTGTGTGAGAGAGAGAGAGAGAGAGTAGGCGTTTATAAAAGAGTGGGTTGGAGTAATGAGTTATAACACTCATCCCCAATATCTGTCCTTCCAACACAAGTGCTTTTCAAGTGCTGAAACGATTTCACTCTATTTATTACAGATACAATCACGATTTCAGCATCAGAGAAAAATATACTACATTTCATTACGCACGATCGCCGTTTTATTATATTTACAACTGATGATTTATAACTAATGAATTAATGAACGTGCGTTACACTTTATTTATTCATTTATAAAATGCTCTTAATCAGATAGATCATAATCCATGAGTGATAGAGTTAATGTTTAGCAGAGTTACTGTTACCAAAGTTGATTACTTTCCTATAACAGCACGTCCCCAAGTGTTTTATTCCCATATTTCAATTATATTACTAGTCATAACTAATAATGACAACATAATATGCTTCATGATGATCTGCGCAAAAGAGAAAACGCTTAGATACATGCATGTAAATATACACTGTCACTAACACACACACACACACACACACACACACACACACACCAGTAGCAGAATTATCAGTAATAAACAATGTAATAACAATGTAATAAGCATTATGCTTTAATCTGTGTTATGGGGTTAACATTTAATAAACACAAACGACACAAATGATCAATCATCAGATCAAAAGAGAGCTCACTTAGATGTGCAGACACACACACACACACACACACACACACACACACACACAAGTGCCATATGATACAAGTTATTAGTAATAATATATAATAAAGTATTATAATAGTATTGTGATCAAACACACACTTAGAGACACACACACACACACACACACAATACTAATCAAAGAAATCTTAAGTCCTACATCTACAGTAGTAACAATGTAATAAGTGATCAATAACACACTTAGATACACACACACACACACACACACACACACACACAGAATGAGGCTATATATTTATACACGGCAGTATTGAGTAACGTCTTGTGCAATATCTATTTTTTTTGCTGGTTTTTTTTTTGGGTGTGTTTTAGATCAAATATATAAAATATAAAAAGCACAAACTGCACCTGCACCTCCTGAAGTGTGTTATTCCTCTCACACCGCAGTGACTTGCTGATTATTTACATTTTTATTTATTAACGAATGACAAAATGTTTATCCGTTTATAGTTACATTTAATGTTATTGAAACTAGCTAGCAGCTAAATGTTATTGAAACTGTCACAGCCGCTGTTATCGGCTGTGTTTCATGTTCATGCCATATCCAGGTTATGACTTGATGAAAAGTCAGGAAAAAGGGTTTGTATTGTTATGCTAATGCGCTCGATACTTAACATTAACGATCATCAATTCCATTTGTTTCAGACCAAGAACGTTTTTTGGCAATCGCCGATACTGATATCGATACTGATACCGAAAAAATATCCTACTTATTAATGATCAATCATCACAGAACTTGTTACTTAGATCTAATATATATATATATATATATATATGTTTCTCATGTTTAAGTAGTGTGTTCATGTGCTTATGTTACTAGACTCGTTCTTTACACTCGTTAGCAAGTTGATCTTAAACGAAGTGCATTAGCCAGCTATATTAGTCGCCTTGATTCGAGTAGGGTTGCGCTTTAGTAAAATGCTTCTGTACAGCTGAAAGTAAAGAGAGTTTTTGTTTTCATTGCCTCAGAATCCCTCATTGTCGAACAATAGATCATCAAAGAACAACATACTGGATAAGAGCTTTTAGCCACCTAGCTAGCTTAACTCTGCTGAGCGTAGATTCTGTAGCTGCAGTTTCCTTTGATCGTATCATTAAATCGTGACGACGTCCACGAGGATCAGACTGATTCCTGATACCAGTGTCAATATCCATGCATCCTACTTAACAGGGCAATGAATCAATTTCAATCTCAGAATGAATGGTATCGTCCTTAATTCGATTTCCTTCCCTGATATTTTATTCTCATTGTTGCTAAATCCAACATGGTGTCACAAATTCATTACAAGTTTCGCTACTCAATTATCTACCAGCTTATATTTCTCTCCTCTATACAAAACCACACACTTATAACACACACGACTCAGATCCTCATCTCAGTGAGATTTTAAATAACAATCGCAACCTTCAACTTCTCCACTTACACCAACCATCGACTGCGACTCTCTACTTGGAGGTCTTCCTTCATATGCAACATCTCCTCTACAGAACATCCAGAAATCCAGCACTGGTCGGTTCTCCTGAAGTTCTGTCATGTAACTTTCTGACAGAGGTCAGTCCACACTGACTCTCTGCTGCAGTGAGAAATCCAATCAAACGCTTGTCTTTGCATTCCAGGCGTCAAAGGGCTCCAGACCACATTATTTATGTAACTGCACACCCACACACTCGCTCAGGTCTCCAACCTCTTGTGTCCTGGCTCCTCTGTGATGCAACAAGCTCTGTTTCTTCTGGAAAGGTCTACAGAGCCACCTCCAAAGACAATATGTAGGATAACAAATCGTTATTTTTATTTCTCTGACATTCAACATCGCTTGTATTATTTCCTCGTTTATGCACGTGTCCTCTTGCTTATTCTGGCTTGTTTTCTGGTTTTCTGAACATATTTGTATTTGTTCCAAATTGTAATTTTTGATACAAGCTAGACTAGAGCACTCTGACACTTTGGTGCAAATCAAGTTCAAGTTCAAGTGGAGTTTACTGTCATTTCAGCCATATACAAGTACAGAGTGAAACGAAACAACGTTTCTCCAGGACCGAGGTGCTACATAAGACGACACAGAACAACACAGCACAGATCCGAAGATTAAATTCAGTCTTACCCTACGTGCACACTAGCACGTAATGAGTCTCTTGTGTTGCACTCTCTTGTCGTACTTTGGCTCCGTGTCAGGCACGTAGGAAGAAAACGAACATCGCCTGTTGCTTTATCGCTTGGTAATGTGAAAGTTAGCTTAGGCTTGCTGATCCTTATCTTCTTCCACACTTGCTTCCCTCATGACTGTAGTCTGAAATAAACTTTCGGTAAAAGTTCACCAATAAGAGCGAGCTCTACACTCCCTGACCCGGGTTCATTACAGAGCTCTTGTGTAAAGTGGGACTTTGGTTTGTCTGACTGAACTGGCAGGGTTTAAACAGAGCTCAGGTTCTTCATCCCTCTTGCCTCACTTTGATGAGTCTCCAGACATCCTGGCTGGAATCACACGTTTGACTCACCCACATAGAGCTCTCTCTCTCTCTCTCTCTCTCTCTCTCTCTCTCTCAAAAACAAAAAAAAAACCTTTCTTCGTCTAGCACTTGCTTTGTTCTTGCTTTAGGAGATGTCCAAACCAATACAGGAAGGTCTTGCCAGCCTTTTAAGCCAGACAGAATAACACAAATCCCCACATTTAGTGTCTGAGCTCAGGTTGCGGTGGACCTGTGTTGTATACCACAGCACTGTTGAATTCTCGATGCTGATTGGTCAGAAACTTTAACAGCAGCTCTGTAGTGCAGCTGCAAACTGCTGGTTTATATTAATGCACTATGTTCACATTTCTACAGTAACAGATCAACCACAGAGACTTAATCATATGATTAGTAAGTGAATCCTTTTGCTCATGACTGAGATTTGACCTTCATCTTTCAGTGCGTCAGTGTTTGAATCAGTGAATCTTTTGGTCATTATTGAGAGTCATACATTCGGTACATGAATTATACCGAGCTCCTCTCTCAGGTGCTTCATTGCATGCAACAGTGGTCCATGAGGGGCTCCGTGTGAAAATAATTCTTCTAAACACAGACATACAAGCACCATGAACAAATCTGAATGCATCATTTAACTGAACAGACTTAAATGACTCAAGTCACTGAAAAGACTCAAAAACTACTTCAGTATCCACTTTATTCTGGTCAAGTTTGTGATGGATCCGAAGCCAATCCTCGGAAAGCTGGAGGCAAGTCAGGAATACACACTGGGCAGGACGCCAATGCACCGTAGTCTGATTCTGACCTGGGGCATTTGAATATCCGATACACTTACTGCCATGTTGTTTAGGAGGCGGAATGAAAACCGGAGAACCCGAAAAAACCCACGCTGATACGGGGACAACGTGAGAAACCCTGCACAGACAGTAACTGGAGCCCAGGATCGGACCTGCAGCTGTGAGGCAGCGACGCTAACTGCTGCACCACCATGCCGCCCCAGTACCCTTTCTTGTCAATGATAAATGGTTCCTGTGGAAGGTGAGGTGCTTGGAATTAAGTTTTTCTGCGTTTGGCACCTGCTAACATCCCGCAGGCTGTCAGGTTTGGATGACGTTCTAATCTGCACCGAGATGCCACTACAGAGGCACACGGCCATATTTCCTCATGGGCTGGATTTCCTTCATCCTGCTTTAGCCTCATTGACAGATTAGCTTAAACTGACTAGCGTGAGCTGAGATTTGTCATGTTGAAATGCTCAGTGTGTCTCATATAGGCTTTTATACGCCTTCGAGAAAACACCAATCATAATAACAGACATCATTTAAGTTTATTCCTTTGACCTCTTTAGGATTTTAATCGGCTTTTAATGCCCTTTTCCAATAGGGCGTAAAATATTTTACGTTGAATAATCAAGCCTATGATTGCCATGAAGATCAAGTCTGTGCACTACATTTAAATGAAACATCACTAACAGCGCGCTAACAGCTCCAGAGGTGACGGGGTCAGACCTTATTTTTCCACACTGCTCCATAATTACTATCCCAGATTAAAATAATAAACAGAAACTTCTGCATTTTCATGGAAGATGAAAAATTGATGGGCGTTTTATGTAAACATGAACACATCCAGACCGAATGCAAATCGCTATTCAGATTACAGCCGGCACGGCCGTCTGTTACGCATCGGTAAATATAATGAACTGGTTGAATTTCATCTTCCAGAGGCCTGTTGGGCAAAACGCCTGTGTCAGGTTGGATGTGCTAGCCCAGCTGTGCAGCGGTAACATCTGGACAGCACTCCATTTAAATAGGATAAGCATGGTTAAATGCATTTGTCTCAATTAGACTAAATGCTGTAGTTAGAAATTGCACAGAATGAGCATGCAGTCCAGTTAGCCCGAGAAATGCTCTCTCTCTCTCTCTCTCTCTCTCTCTCTCTCTCTCTCACTCTCTCTCTCTCTTTCGCTCTCTCGCTCTCTCTCTCGCTCGCTCATGCTCTTTCTCGCTCTCTCTCTTTCTCTCTCGCTCGCTCGCTCGCTCTCTCTCTTTCTTTCTAATGCAAACTTTTCATGAGTGATAAAATACCAAAATTCATTCTCATCTTCAGTCTTCTCATCTAATGAGATGGGTATTTGTAATTGGCAAACTGCTGTGGTATAAGGGATAAAACATGCTGTAATAGGAAAATAATCAACGTTAGGGTGGTAACAGTGACTCTGCTTCATCACACCACTTTGTAGTTGATTATTTTCCTGTAACAGCATGACAGAGAGAGTTTTATTCCTTACATAGTGGTCACTCAAGATTTTTGCTTCACTGTTTTCTTCTTTGAAAGAATAAATCAATCAACAAATAAATAAATAAATAAATAAATAAATAAATAAATAAGCCCTTTTGTCTAACAATATACACTTGATTTTTTGTGGTAAACGTTTTATCTCTCTGTCTGCTCTGCTCACATTTCCGTTAAGTTCCTGATCTCAAAAATCCTTCCTGAGTCAACAAGCGAAGTGATCGTCGTCCTCGTTTGTCATCGCTCACAGCCGAGAGTTTATATCAAAAGTGTCTGAAGAACATCAGAGACTTCGGTCTCGTTTGCTTTCCAGACAAATTGAAAGCATTTCTCATGATGTCACAGTAAACGGATTGCTCCGATCCATTTTAATGCCATTTCTGGCTTCTCATTAGATCTGACAGAACATCATGTGAATAATGACATTGCTATCTCACTGCTGCTGCAGATCAATAGAGCGTGCGAACGCTGCAAAGAGCTGCGTAATTTACTTATCTGCTTTTCAAAATGCGAAGCATAACCCCTGGTATTCTTTATATTCCTGACAGGTGACCAATTCTCTCAGGCTTAAACTGATCGAGACAGCATTTCATAGGAAAGTCGGCTCTGCCATCTGTTTACTATCGAATCAACAAAATCAGGAAGATCAGGCGAGTTCTCTGTATGGGAAAGAGATTAAAATGCAGGAGGCCACAAAAAAAAAAGATTTATGTAAAGATTTAGTGACTTGATTTTTTTTTTTTTTTTATTGGCTCGAACAGCAGGTCTCAATATTTATGATTCAAAAAAAAAAAAATTATGTATTGGAGAGAAGTTGAGAGGAAAAAGAGACAAAATCAATACAAGTGTCTCTGTGTTAGTAAAGTTTGATTTCTTTTTAAAATGTTCTCAATCTAATTTCTTTTAACACTTTGTGTTAAATTCATTCTTTGTTTTTGCTTCTCTCTGCCTGTCAGGATGTTAAGATGACCTTCTATCATTGCTTGTGAATCAGTTCCTGTGAATCAATGAAAAATCAAAGAAGAATCAGTGCTAGTGAATGAATAATTATGAATCAGTGCTTGTCAATCAGTGGCTGGGGATCAGGTCTTGTGAATTTGTTCTTATGAATCAGTACCT
>JAKKZJ010000007.1:1548694-1562270 GCA_033441845.1 Pangasius mekongensis
AAACAACGTTTCTCCAGGACCAAGGTGCTACATAAGACAAACACAGAACAACACAGAACTACAGGGACGACATATATGTTTACATAAAGTGCACAAGTGCAAACATGTGCAGAGAGCACAGGACAGAACAAGACAGTACAATGACTACAACGCCGACCAGTACGCAGTTCTGTTAAAGTGACCGATAGTGTCAATTTGCAGATAAATTGGCAGAGATTTATCATTTGGATATCATTTCCTCGGTGCTCTGTAAATTCCCTAATGAATTTGTGCTTTCGGCAAGGGAAGGCAAACACATTGTTCAAGTGGTTACATTCATGAGAACACTGTTGCTAAGCAACTGGGAAATATCGACGCCAAGGATGAAAGCTTGCGTGTAGCCTTTTACATCTTATAGACAATGTAGGAGCACACAGAATTCAACAAAACCGTTTTACAAAAAGTAAAGACTCTGTACAAAGTACACTATAATTACACCGTAATTACACTTAGCATCGCCTGCTCCCCGAAAGACCACGGGTTCTATTATACTGAGAAAGGCTACCACTGCGTCACAATGTATTATCTCTGTAAGAGTTTTTGCTTTGTGCGTGTACACAGATCCTAATAAAGAAACTCAAGCATTTTACAAGCTTTATGCATGGAGAGAATGTTTCACCCGCATTTACATTTATATTTGCAAATAAAGAAAGAAAATGTAATGTATGTGCATGGAAACACTTCCATTTACACTAACAAGCGACAAAACAACCTCTCGTTGTTACATTTTTGGAAGCAAACCTTGCATTTTTCACGCATCGTAAAATGTACACGATATGGCCAAAAGTATGTGTGTCCCTGACCATCACACCCCTATGTGCTTGTTGAACATCCCATTCCAGATTTATTCCCCTTTGCTGTTATAATAAGCTCCACTCTTCTACGAAGTCTTTCCACTAGATGTTGGAGCGCGGCTGTGGGGATTTTCTGTTCAGATCAGGCGCTGATGTTGGGATGTCGAGGAGGTCTGGGGTGCAGTCAGTGTTCAGTGGGGTTGAGGTCAGGGCTCTGTGCAGGACACTCGAGTTCTTCCACTCCAACCTTCACACACCATGTCTTCATGGAGCTCGCTTTGTGCACAGGGACGTTGTCATGCTGGAGCAGGTTTGGGCCTCTTAGTTCCACTGCTTCCAGCTTAGTGGCAACAGTTTGGGGAAGAACCACATATGAGTTTGATTGTCAGATGTCCTCATACTTTTGGCCTTATAGTGCATCTGTATGCATTTGACCGGATTTTTAATCATGCTTTTCTTCCCAAACATACTGAGATTGGAGCCACTGGAGGTTTGTCTATAAAAAGACTGATAGAAAGTCCATGTAAACACATGTAGGTCACTTTTCTTAAGCTGCATAATACACTTGTGATGATGCAAATGCTTAAATAGCAGTTTTTTTTTTTATCGTGTTCTACATATTTTCCAGGTTACCCCAGATTTCCCATGTTCACGCTAGCAGATGACAAAGCAACAAGCAACTGTTCATTTTTACATTAGTGCGTGCAACACAGAGCCATGATTTCAGCATTTAAAATCGTGATTCAATTCTATGCAAATTACTACGAGTATGAGGCTGTACAGGGACAAATCCAAAGACTGGCTCGAATGATTGCTCGGACTGGTCCTATGCAGCATGCGACCTGATGTTTCTTCAGTTCCCATCTCAGAACATTAGTTCCTACCAGCAATTAGTTCACGTCATATTCGACCTCTCATTAGCTGTGCATAGAGATGCTACGAAGAAAAATAAAGCTTGGAAGGACGTAGCAGAGATCGTTGGTGCCTCTGATGAGTGTATGTAGCTAGTACAATTAGCTTGCTTTGATAAGTTCCTCTTGAATACTTGAATACTTGAAGCTGAGCACGTAACGTGTAAATCAAACATCCAGGTTTCACAATGATTAGTGCATCATTTATTTGTTGTCTACCAAATCCGCAGATCACGACAGGAAGGAAACGGCGAGCAGCACCTGGAGAACCTGAGTTTGCATTACTGTGCACACACCAAACATCGCCACGCAGAAATCCGTATCCATCCTCCACCACCCTATACACACCATTCAGGCGTCTCCATGCCTGTAATCACTCTTACTGTCTGGACTTAATTAAAATGTCAGCGCTGCCGTTGCAGTATGCATCCCAGTCCTCGATAAATTAAAAAGAAATTAGGATAGCAGATGTGTCTTTAATGGCTTAATCAGGCCGTTATATTGGGTCTAATAAAGCACAGTCCGGGTGTAATATTACAAAATATATTTTTGTCATGCAAAATAATGTAAGAAACAATGAAGGAAAATGCCGGTGGGAAGAAATAGCAATTTGTAATGCAGATTAGAGCCCGGCTGTTTTGGGGCATGTTGAGCAAAACGCCTTGGAGTATTAACATCTGCTAAGAAAGGTGTTGAGAGAGAGAGAGAGAGAGAAAGGTGTGGAATTATCAAGGGTTTTAATGCAGGTGGGGGAAAAAAGTTTGCTTTTAAGGATTTATTTTTTTCACACTTGCTTGTTTTTGCCACACCAGAGTCTGTTTGGTCATGTGTGAAGCCTGAAGTGTGAAAACTGTTCACTTACAGGACCAGGGAGCGAGTAACGTGACTTCAGATCAATTGAATTTTACTTGTATAGAGCTTTTAACATTGTCGCAATGCAGTTTTACAGAAATGTGATTTAGATTTGGATCCCTAATGAACAACTCCGAGATGACAATGACGAGGAAGAAGGGCAATATGAGAAGACTCAAAATGGAGCCTGGGCTCTTCTGATTGGTTGAACTTCTTAGGCTACTTTCTATTTTGGGTTTGGTAACAGCATAAATAACATGTTGTGGATACCTGTTACGTCTGATTTTTCAGTATAGCAGAAATTATGTATACAATTTCAGCTGTGTGAAAATATATTTGAGCTGCTGCTGCTGCTACAACCACCAAGCAAACAGACAAAACAGTGACCAAAACAAATCCATAAAGAAATGCAAATAAGACTAGCTATTCAATTAGGAATGGCAGCCTATAAAAGGAGGAGGAGTTAGTGTGTGTCTATGTGAGCCGATTCGCTGCAGTGGCTGAGCTGCATTACTGGAAGATTTAGCACATGTAGCACTTAGGAGGCGCTCTTTCACCATTTAGTCACCACTTTCCTCTCTCTCAGCCTTTTGTGGAATTGCGGCCGTTGCTAAATGTAAATGTGCTGTGAATGCACGTTCTACTTTATGGC
Organism: Pangasius mekongensis; assembly: GCA_033441845.1. Classification (NCBI taxonomy): domain Eukaryota; kingdom Metazoa; phylum Chordata; class Actinopteri; order Siluriformes; family Pangasiidae; genus Pangasius; species Pangasius mekongensis. The sequence continues at coordinate 1,551,943 of JAKKZJ010000007.1, forward strand.
CGAATTAACAACATCCACAGGTGTACGAAGAAAATCAGAAACTTCTGTACATTTTTAGTTCGGCTGAAAATATTTACGCAAAACTTTGCTAAAAGATTGAAAAATAGGCCACAGTGTTGGAAATGCAATGTTGATTGTGTGTATACATGTGTGTTGCACTCTGTATGTCCAACAAAGAACACTGGAAGCACATAACCCACCCTGTAAAGGGAGCATCAATACACACACAGAATAACAGATATTTCCCTTACTACAGTAGTGTTTTCCTCCTCCTCCTCCCACCTGGTGTGTATGTGTGTGTGTGTGTGTGTGTGTGTGTGTGTGTGATTGCAGCGGGGCTGAATTAGGCAGACAAGATTTGAATAGAAGCACTCCAGTGAGGAGGACAGAAGAGCACTCAACTCTGACTATAATAAGACACAAATGCGGGGACGAGTGCGAGGCTCAGATCGAGAAAGATGAAGAAGAAGGGAAAAAAAATTAATTTGAAACCTAATTTTATTACCCTTATGGCACTGATGATGTTTTTTTTTTCTTTCTGGTAACTGCATTTCCTCTGAGCTATGTGCTAGTTTGAATTTTTCATGCGCTTTTGGTCTCGGGTACTCTCCGGCTGGACCACAGACGTGAAACATGACAGGAAATGCGAGTTCTCGGCTCTGCGTTTCGTTAGTGGGTGCTGGCATTTGAGAGCGGCCATTTAAACATGTTGAGATGACGTGCTTGACACTCGGCAGTAATTCCATCTCACGTGTGCCCTTTGGGAAGAAAATGTCATCATGCTACCATGGCTTTGCAAAGAGCATGAGAAACAGAGCTACACAAGATGGAGGACAATCTCGGGCTCGTTTATGTCATATTTACAAACTGGCTGGAAATTAGCAGACAGGTCCAGTAAAAGTCTTGCAAACACATTACTAAAGGAAATCTCAATAAATATGCTTACATTGAAATATTTATGATGTGTTTCTGGTGATAATTTGTTGGTTAGCGTTGTATTTCAAAAGCCAGTGTAGAAGTAGTAGAAACGTTGGTGCAAACTTTGGACTCAAAGTCCCAGAATGCAATGCAGCTGAGGTTCAGTTTGGCTAGTTAGCGATCTACAAGATGAGGATTGTGATGCGGTGTTAGCGTGAAAGTTGAAGCTTTGGAAGCTGATCTATTTGTACAGATGAGGAGGTGAGAGAGCTGGACTACGCTGGACAGGCTGAAGCACTAAAGCGTCGCCGCATCACTGTCTTTAGGTAAGGGTAGGGCTAAATACCACTGCACCACTATCAGGAGGTAGTTGAACGGCATTGTGGGTAATGTTAACCAAAGTGAAAATAGACTTAAAAAAAAAAGTGAACTCATAATTTCATTACAAAGTGAATTTGGTAGGTTAATTCTAAAGATTAAAAAGCAACTCGTTCATTCTGTGGTTCTTACCTCCTGCTGTAATTAACTGGTGTACGTTCCTCAGATCCTCACAGCGTTGGTTGAGAAGTACTCCAGCTGATATTGAGTCTAAAGATGAAATTAAAGAAAAAAAAATCGAATTAGACTTATTAGTAGAGCATGTTATGACGAACCATGATTGCAGGTGGTGGTGGTAGTAGATGAGATGATGACAATAAATCTAATATTGATCAATACCTATTAGTGCTTAGCAAAGCATTACAACACAAGATTTCATTGTTGGATAATACGAATGTTGTGGGACAAATGATTACACACACACACACACACACACACTTAAAGACTAATAGCTGCATTTGTGATTTAGTTGATTTTTTTTAAAGGCTGCTGTGGTCAGCTGGGTTTATTCCATGGCTGCTTTGAATACCAAACAGAGAGAAAAGCTGAAAGAAGAAGAAGAACGACAGCAAAAACACTCAAGATGTTGTCTGTCCTTTTGTGTAATTTGTATTTCGATTGGACAATGTGTGTTTAAGCCATCTATTTTTAGTTTCTCTTCTAAGGGTGGGCGATATGACAAAAATATCACATCACGATTCTCAAAGGTTTCTCTAGGTTTCCTAACAAACTGCCCTGATTGAGTACAAAATTATGATATTACACGAGCTACTTCCAGTCAGTTTGTAATGAAACTTCTTATAAAAAAACATTAAAAATATTATTTAAAAAAAGATATCATGATATCTGTGATATCTCAGAAAGCATGCATGAATCTACAGTCTGGGCTGGAAAGAAATCAGCCCCAGCCTTGATTCTCACTTCTTCATAGCGTTCTGTGTGTTTCATAAAGATCTTTACCTCTGATGGCTACAAAGAGCTGACACCGGAGACTCCTTCCATAAATGTTGCATAAACATCTCCTTACAAAAAACTTCACCATATGAACGATCACACACTTTATGAGAAGTGTCCACCGTACAAGTCTCTGTGAATGAGCTGTTACTATAGAAACGATAACGTATTAGAATGAGATTATAATAATCTGATGTGGCTGCCAAAAATGAAACCTTATACTGATGATTTTTTGGAGATAGATTTTAGCCGTGCAGGCCCATTTACACCAGCTGCCCCTGGACATAATGAACACAGATTGTTGAATTGCTGAAACAGTGAAAAGAAAATGGATGAACAAACACACGGCAGACTTGAGAACCCATACCATATGCAGAGTCTGCCTAATGACTGTTTTTTGGGTCTGCTCTCTGCCATTGCTTCATTAATCCCTTATATCTCAGAGCACTGTAACTGAACTCCAGAGCGTATAGATCGGAGTGGAGTGGGTGGCAACGTCACTTTCGGTGTAATTGGCTCCAAACAAGCAAAGCACAACACTTTGCAAAAGACACACTCCGCCTGAGAAGTGTATATAAGCATTCAGTTTCTCTGTGGGTTACTCTTCTCTTTCTCACTCCCCTGGTGGAAACTGCCTAATTTTCTCTCCAACTCATAAATCTTTTGGTGATGAGGCCAGGTGGGCTGCTTATGTTTTTTTTTCATTTTTTTTTAAATTTGTTTGTTTGCTTTTTTTTTTTTTTTTTTTTTTGCACATCAAAAACAAAGGAAGCATTTGAGGCCGGAATATGAAATGGAGAAGAAGAACAATTCCCGTCGCCAAGATCTGTTTCAATCAGCGAATCCTCTTGGATAAAAATGGATTGACGTGGCTGTCGCTGAACCACAGATCCACAGAATTCATCAAAACCTTCAGATTATGAAGATTAAAGTGAATGGCAATGAGGAAGGCGTTCAATTGCGTAACCCTACTCAGTATGGGGGATTGATAGCTCCCCGTGGTGCAGGCATTTACATATCAAGCTAGTGAGGGAGATGGACTTCACTAATGTCAGAACAAGGCTGAAGAAGAAGGATGAAGATGCCAAGGCAAGGTTTTGTAGTTCACAACACCTCTCATCTCTGAAATATCCACCATCTTCTCAGTGCACTTGCAGTTTCTATAAGATACATAAGCAGTTTTCAGAGGCTGTGCCAATTAAATGAAAGAAATGTAGGATGGATAGAGGGAGACAGTTAGAGAGAGAGAGAGAGCTCGAGAGAGAGAGAGCTCCGTGGACACAGGACTCTTTGGAGATGGGAAAAGATAGCAGAAAGTAAAGTCCACAATACCCTACTTTCACATAGCAAGTGCCAAGTCACCTGTGGGCGTGGCCTGTCCAGCATTTTTTAAATTCTGATGAGAAACAGCAGTGACAGTAATATCTATTAAACACAAATAATATACTAATCCATGTGAAAAGTATTGTTTAATTTACCTCATGCGCTCAGATTCATGCTAGTTTCATCACCAGATAAATTAGCAAAGCAGGCTAACTGCACTAGCTAAGTACTCTTACCAGAGTCTCCAGTGATCTCTTCTACTTCCAAGCTTAATTTTTCTTCATAATGTTTCTACATAGGAACTTGGGCTGTGGATAGTGCCCTGAAGAAACATCAGACCAGACATTGTTGGTATGAGGAATCATTTAAGCCGATCCTTTGGATTTGTCAATTTACAGCAATTTGGATTTTGTCAATTTTGTTACCTAAATGAGCAATTTAAATGTCACTTTCGCTGAAAACGTGTCTCCGTGTTGCACAGATGTGTAGAAAAATGATTGCCAGCCACTTCCTCACTTGCTAGTTTGAATATAGGGAATAAATGAATATATGCTGCAAATAGCGCTATTGTAAACTAGTTGAAAAGTAAGATTATGTCTCTTTTTTCCTTTTCTTTTTTTTTCTTTTACCCATCACCACCCTTTTATCAATATATTGTTACTTGCTTTGAACCATTAAAGCCACTCCTAATAAAAGGAGACAGAATAACAAATGGAAGGAAGGATAAAAGGAAGGAAAGACATTTGAAAGTAAAATCATTCCTGTTTAAACATTTTTCTTCCGGTTTTTAGGGGCAGAACTGTATTTCTCTTTGTTTTGCTAGGCGACGATTTATGTAGATCATTCAGGTGCTAATACATTTTGATATTGCGTATTAGTTCAAGCGGGCTCTATAACTCTATAACTAATACACCTTATTATTGTATTCTCCTTATCTGCACGTATTGTTTGAACCACATTCTGGAACACGGGTTAATTAGAGCACAACCCTTAATGATGATCCCGACAGGATTGGACACCCAACCGGAGACGCCATCGCCCCCCAGCGCCTGGCGTCCAGTCACCACTAACTCAAAATAGCACTGCCACACCACATGTGTGTCCCGCAGCAGGAGAAAGCATTTGGAGAACAATAGCTCCCGGTGAACATTAAATACCGGAGCGGTTCAATAGAGAAACAGCAGTGCCCTTTGACTGAAGCCATTATCTAAAGGAGAAAAAGCTCTCAGAGGAGGAAACCTGATAAAAGACACTTCATAACCCAACCCACACCAAAAAAAAAAACATAGACAGACTGAATATGTACAAAGATTGTATCTGTGAAGTGTCATAGTGATATTATTCATCATTTAGTTATCTTACAGCAAGAAGGAAGCAGCAAGCAAAATCCAAGAGACACAAAAGCATAAAACGTTCATCTAGCTTCAGGAAGAGCTTCATCCTGGTCAGGATCCAGAGCCTATTCAAGGAACACTGGGTGTAAAGTATACACCCTGGATCACAGAGCATCTCACACACACACACACACACACACACACACACACACACACACACACACACACACACACATTTACACCAAGGGGTAATACAGAGATTCTAATCCACCTATCAGCAGGTTTTGGGAGAAAACCTTACAACCCAGATGAAACCCACAAGGAAATGTGGAGAAGCATTTCTATCCTGATGGGCGTGGTCTCTTCCCCCATTACCAGGGCATGAAGGCTCACAGAATGATTTCATGAGGATTAAAGTGATGCAACGGTCTTGACACTCTAACTGAACACTTATGGAAAATTTTGGAGTGACATCTTAGACAGCAGTGTCCACCACCATCGTCAAAACATCAACCGAGGGAAAATCTTCTGGAAAAATTGTGTTTTTCACTACAAAACGGTTCCAGAGATTTGTACAATTGATCGCTCTTAATGTTAAAGCATTCAAAGACATTCTATACAATTGTATGCCTCCAACATTATGGCAACAGTTTGGGGAAGAACCACATACGGGTCTGATGGTCAGCTGTCCACAAACATTTGGCCATATAGGATATCTCCATCTCCACCTCCAAACTGTACCTTCATGTAATGTTGTTCCAACTTTATAGCATCCAGTAAACCCAAGTCATTGCCCAATGTAAAAGCTGTTTGGCATAACCTAGAATTAGGTAGCATCTCTATTGTGATTATCTTAAAGCACCTGGGAGCCACCAGTCATTTGCTTACTCAATTTCAGAGCTGAAAAAGCTTAAACGCGTCCATAGAGATATAGGAGATGGCTGTATCTGATTAGCAGAAGGAGAAATATTAACAGTGTTAGCAGCTATTGTGTCTAGTTTTGTGTTCCAACATAACACCTCAGTGGCTCTGAGAGTTCGGCAGTACATACACAAGACCGCACTGCCAGGAAGGAAATGAACCAAGAGAGTGAACTGCAAATGAGCTGGACGTCTGGAAAGTTAATTAGCAACGTTAATGCTAGCACATCCACAGTTTTTAAGGAGGAGGATTTTTCAGACCCCAATATTATTTATATCAGCTTTTATATAAGAAATTCCTGCTGTATGTTCGAGTGCAAAAGTTTGTATAGTACATTGACTGACATCATTGATATCATTTTTCTTTCCAAAACTTTACCATTTATCATTTTATTACGTGAGATAATGAAGGAACATGGCAGAAAACTAAGACTATGTGCCTGATTTACTAAATGTAAAAAATTTGTGCAAGCTTGTGCAAACACCTGCAAAAATGTGACAGCTGAGGACTGTGTATATAAGGTGTCTTGTCCAATTTGGTCTTTTGTTGGTTTGCGTAAATGAATATGCAAAATTTAGGGTGGCGTCAATGTCGATAGGCTACATTAGCATTCCCAGCATGATTTAGAGTCTATTCAAGAACATGAGCTAATTAATGTGACTGCAAAACATGTATTGCATGCATTGCATTGTAAAAATAATCCATAGGTTTCTTTAAAATGATGACGACTTGGATGATGATTTGACATAATACCAACACAGCATATAAAACTTCATATTACATATTGGCCACATAGTCAGACTTCTAATGCCAGTACTTGGCGGAGAGCCTGCAAATAGCTAAGAACTTCTTACTCTTCTGAAACAAGCAATCTGATCTCATTAGAAATCTGAATCCAAGTGAACGAGGGCAATGTGGCTGGATTTCAGTCGATTTTATATGGAAAAAAGAATGATTTGTAACCTCGTCTCTAACCCTAACCTTTGCATCTATTTCATGAAAATTGTTCCAAATTACTAACAATTTACTGTTTAAAGGCAACGTCTATGAGTTTGATGAGGGATACGTGCTTGTACAGAGAGTCTCAAAACCACCATCACAACGAGAATATAAATAAATAATAGCTGGAATATATATAGGTTGTGACAGAAAAAGAACAAACTCCCTGAATGGAGCAACTTGAGGGATCTGAAAAGGAGAAATCCAATATACCTGCTAGGCCAATATGGCCATAAAACTCCAACGGTGAGAGGAGGAAAATGGCAGCGGCTGGCGGGACAGGATGATTCAGAGTGTCACTGAGAGCTGTTGCGTTGAGGGTTGTAGATAAAGTGTAATGTTCTCTATAATGTGCTGAGTCTTTTTGCAGCACACAATACAGCTGAATTGGGACCACCTACTTTTTCAGCAGCCTTGATTCAGGAATGTATTTCATCATATTCATGGAAATTTCAGAAATAAATATGGACCAAACCAGACAAAGCTGTGAGGTGACTCGAGACCTTTTCTTCAAAGCAGTAAAACGTTACAAGGCTGTGTACTTTATGTCTTTTATAAAGGAATGAACTACCGATCTCACAGTTTATCACTTAAACTAGCAGTTATCAAACCATTGATTTATTAAAAAAACTGACCTTGATAGTGGAGTGATGAAGCGGCGATTCTTTTCCTATAACACCCATTCTTTGCTTTACACCCTGTCAAAGCGGCTGCTATAGAAAATGAATCACTAATCTGAATTGAAAAATTCAGCAGCACTGTGGTGTAAAGGCAAATATCAAACATTATCTTTATCTCCAAGATCCTAGAAAAAGGTTGTAGTTCAGCAGTTAAACTCATACTTCATACTTTCAGGCAGGATTAGGCCTCATCACAGTATTGAGGCAGCGCTGGTTAAAGTGGTAAATGACCGGATCCTGGCGTCTGATCAGGGTTTTGTCTCCTCGCTTGTGTTGCTAGATCTCATTGCATTTTTGACCAGTGGTGTTGTTCGGGTGAGGAGAATGGCTGTATTCTGGCTCAGGTCTCTGTCTAACTGATCGTTATCAGTTTGTAAATATTAATGATGGCTTCTCAATGTTTTTGCCTTTTTCCCCTGTATATGCTTGACATGTGACATGTGTAAGACATGTGTAAAGGACATTAGACACTGGTAACAATGCTGAGTAACTTCTTCCTACTCAATTCTGACCAGACAGAAGAACTTCTACTAGGACCACAGACACTAGAAGTAAACTTTTTGATTGTGTAGTAACTCTTGATGGCCTTTCAGTTACATCATGTGCAGAAGTGTGATTCTTTTGTTGCTGTGTCTCCTCTTGCCCTCCGGCCATGCCTGATTCATCGGATGCTCTACTTTGGCTTAGAGCTTTTTGCTCTTATGACTCACCTTCTGCTGCTGTGGGTGGTCCCACATGGATACCCTAAATATTTACAGTTCCCAAATCCTTGTCGAATACTGTCATTACTATTCTATGCCTGTATACTGTAATGAATTATAATCTGGTGTCACTCAGGAGAGGATGGGTTCCCTTTTGCGTCTGGTTCCTCTTGTCATCGCAAGAGGAGCCAGACGTCTTTCCTTGTCACATTTGGCTCTGGCTTCTTCATTAGGGGTCTAAATCTACATGTAGGTTTCTGTATAGCCGCTATGCTACATGTCATTCGTCTATTAAAACTGTTTTCAGGTTGACGCTGAGGAACTGCACTACTCTAACTCAAGACATATTCTGGATAGAATTTTTTTTCCAGCATAGATAAATACTAAAATCCCCGCATTTTACAGTGATTAATGGTTAAATATCAGCGAGTGTGTTATTAGCCATGTCTGTGTATGTTTGCACACCGTGTTAGTACACAGAACAAAGCACTTATACATTGAGACGTAACATTGAATCTCAGAGGAGAACTAGATCCTGCCTGCACACTTCATTAGCTACTTTATTTATTCCTCTGTGTGTACATGCGTGTGCACATTTACGTTTTCATTTATTCACTTGACATTCATTTTTATCCAACATAATTCCCAAGCATTGCAGAATCCAATCCACACAATGTGCACAATCTCCCTCATACACCAAATGTAACTGATTAGCTCAGACATGTTTAGCGTGTAAAAGAAGAAGAAGAAGAAGAAGAAGAAGAAGAAGAAAAGAAAATACAACTTCATTTTAGTTCGTAGGCCCAAGGCAGGCTCGCTAACAATCCTGAGATTTGGATGTACAACTTAAGAACTTTAACAAAAGCCCTGTGTTTATCAATTCATTACTGTGTACAGTTAGCATTGTGTGTGTATGTGAGTGTGTATTAGCGTTGCTGTATCAGTGAGTGGGATTAGAAGGACATTCCTCGATCTCATACTGTTCGAGTGTTGCTGCAAATAAACTGCTGGAAGTACTTACTGTGACAAAATATTCATAAAAAATAATATTTAAACTAGTACACAGACAGCAGGGATCTCAAAGTGTTTGCTATAAGGGGCCAATTTAACTGTATTTAAAAAAAAAAAATCAGATTTATTTTCTGAACATAATCTAGCTATTAAAATATTAGGCTTATTATTTAAATGTGCGAAATGATATTCTTAATACAAAATAGATCTTTTTATTCCTTTTTATTCCAATCAATAAATCAATCAATAAATAAGTGTCATGCATTCCAAGTTGGAAATATAATATGTGGGTGATTTTAATTTCCTTGAATTTCATTACTTCTTGTGGCTCTGCAATGAGGTCACGCTGAAGCAATAGGAAAATAATTATATATTGTATGTCTAATACTGCTCTGTCCAAATCTTATTATTAAATCCATGTTTAATTGGAATCTACAGTCCAGTAAATCCAGACGGACAACGACTGGCCGTGAGCTAATTCTGGAGCCTGTGCTATAGTCTGTAAATAAAATCAGTGCATTGAAGATGGAAGTCTCGTCTGTTTGTCTCTCTGGACTTTTCTCTGTTTAACAGCTGCTCAGTTATTTCAGCTGCAGGCTGGGACTCGAACACCACACAAACACGCTGTAGAATAAAACATCTGCCATTTATAATCTACTCATCAGCTGTGTACATTTTAATATTACTGAGCTCAGAATTCACAGGAATTCACGCAGCTGCTGATTAAATCCAGTTCGAAAAAGTCGTAATGACAAGAGCGCAGGATTTCTAGTCATTCGGTTATTAAGAGTTTAGGTTTCGGTTTAGAAACAGTGGAAACAAAATATTTTAGTTTCTTTCCCAATTTGTCCTGAATAAGAGCAAGTTATTTAATCTTCCTTTAAATAAAATACCAGATAGCATTAGATTAGTGCAAGCTGGCGCTAAAACAAGGAACGAAAATTAAAAGAAAAACATCAAAACAATAAAAAAAACAACAGACGAAATAAATTAATAACAACAAACAAATAAATATTAAGACAATTGAATAACAAACGTAATTTAGCTGCGAGACCGTGCCGTTTACGCTGACCCTGCTTCCTGACCCTGCTTCCTGACCCTGCTTCCTG
>JAKKZJ010000007.1:1562370-1574417 GCA_033441845.1 Pangasius mekongensis
AAACGTAATTTAGCTGCGAGACCGTGCCGTTTACGCTGACCCTGCTTCCTGACCCTGCTTCCTGACCCTGCTTCCTGACCCTGCTTCCTGATCGAACATTATCCTAACGCTTACGAATCAGCTTAAAAGTTAATGAAACTCTGCCACATCCTGCACTTCCTGACACATCCTCATGTTTGAGTGCAGCTGACTCGATCGTGGACGTGTTAAGAGCATCTTCGCTCTGTGGATAAGGAGGAAGGAAAGGAAGAACGCTCTCTTTCCTCTCGGTGAGATCACATTTGCATCTTTCGCACTTTGACACAAAAGCACTCCCGGGATCGATAGAGGGCTGAATCTGGAACGGCTCTCCTGCTGAATCTTCTCTCCTCACCTCTCAGAGAGAGTGTCGTTACATCGATGTCTGCAGCTCCACAATAACAGAGTGATTCACAGCTTTTAGTTAAGACCTGAAGATGTCCATCTCGAGAACGGGCACGAGAGCAAGTGCTTTCCTGTTGCTCTGTGATTTTAAACAGTGTTGAGGTGATGCTGAGGCGTGTGGGTGAGATCTGACTGACGCAACTGCTGCTCTCTAGTGGAAAAGAAATAAATAAATAAAAATGAAGGGGTGTGGCCAAGCGTGGGCCTGACAGTGTAATATATCATATGTAGGAAAAAAAGTCCAAGGACAGCTTGCAAGCTGGCAGGAAATATAAGATTTTTTTTTCAATTTTTGCTAAGAATTAGTAGCTAAGTAAGGTATTAAACACTCTGTGTCATGCTAATATAGGAAACTAATCGACAATGGGGTGGTGTGAAGAAGCAGAGTTACTGTTACCACCACCCAGAAGTTGATTACTTTTATTCCCTTCATAGCTAATTCTATAACACGCTAGTTCTTGTTATCACTTAGCAGCTTTAAACAGTCATTCCCTCACTCTTTTTTCCTCTGTCTTGAAGTTAATAAGATAAAAAAAAAACACAACTGTTACTGAGAAACCACAAAGTAGCGTAAACTCCTCTGTCCTGAAGATGTCGGAAAACTTAAAGCTCCAGCTTCACCTCTGACTGTGACAAAGCGCTGACACTGGAGACTCCTTCCATCGATGTTACATAAACATCTCCTTATGGTGAAGAAAACTTCACCACATCAACGGTTAGATGATTTTGTTTGTAGATAGATAGATAGATAGATAGATAGATAGATCTAAGTTGCTGTGGTATAACAGAAATAAAACATGTGCTGTTATAGGAAAATAATCAACTTCGGGGTGATACCACACCCAGGTGATACCGGCTGAAGTCTGCTTCATTACATCACTCCATTGTTTATTGTTTTCCTCTAACAGCATGCCATGGACTGTTTTATTCCTTACTTATGATACAGTTTTTGGGACAATCTTATATTTGACGCCAAAAGTTAGACCGTTTTTAATATTTTAAAATGGAGGATTAATCCTTCTCATTCAAATCAAGCCCTGTTCATCATCATCCTCGTCCTCTTCTGAAACTGAAACTAATCCGATATTGAAATTAGCTCGCAGGTATCATACAGCGAGTTTATCATTTTGTTCCACTTCTCGTCGAGAACAAACCGGGAAGGCAGCTTTGAGCAGGACAAACAGAACGAACACTAATCGCTCGGCTGTGAAGATACGTAATTCCTCAGCACTTTTCCATTCCCACGATCTGATAATGGTGGAGGAATGGAGGAATGCCGGAATCCCTAATGGGAGCAGTTTTATCTGAGGGAGAGCAGAAACGAGCTGGCAGATGGTAATGATGATTTAGGCCACACTCTCCTCCGACCACACCACACACCGCCGAGCTTAATGGGGTGAAACGCTTACTTTTGTTACAAAAGCAAATTATAGTGGCTGGCAATCAATAGGGTTAGTGAGTGAAACCCAGTGGCCTTTTGACTCGTAACTCAAGTGAAGGAATGCATCGATCTGCCCTGCTCACCGAGCGTTTTCCTCCTCATTGATTTCAATGCAAAATGTATTTAATTGAAACTCGAAAAGGGCACGCCACGTTGTCCTCATTCTAATGTGACAAGCTTCCTCGGAGAGGGATTTGGCATTCTAATAGACTGGATTTAGACCTTTTGATTTGCATTCGTGGCCGCATGTAACATGTCAATTAGGGTTTGTCGAGCACGGACCTCGGTGACGGAGTGCCTGAAATTTACTCAGTGAAGATTTGTAGGGAAAATATTAGCATCTGTCATGTTGCTTTGTGAAAAAAATGGAGCTGGGATGTGACAGAAAAAAAAAAAAAATGAATCGTGTTGTTAAACAAACAAACAAAAATGATATTCTATATGGCTTTAACATATTTTGACATGTACCACTTTTTGTTACTCAAAAAAAAATTTACGGAAAAAAAAAAACTGGCTAACATGATTTTCTCTAAAACATATTATTGAATCTTAGTGAATTCTGTGAATGTGGACAACTTTTGGACGCTCTGTGTTAAATTACTTCCGTTAGCATTTCCGTATGCTGGTCTGGGAAGATCCACTGCGGCAGAATTGCGTCAAAAAAGCCAAAAAACAGACCGAAAAAAATTGCGTTTTGACCAAAATTGAGTATAACTTCCTATAACACTATACTTTGACACCTTAATAGTCGTCCTAATCCACAAACTAGCAAAGACATAATCTAGACTCATAGTAAACAGGTTAATCCACAGGTTAGCATTTACACAAACTAGCGTTTACACCAATTAGCATTATAGTAAACAGGTTAATCCACAAACTAGCGTTTACACAAACTAGCATTTCTGTCTGAAAGGTGAGACACTTTGAATTTGTCCTTTTACATCTATTTGGTGCCGGTGTCTGAAATCCTGAATGCTGTATATTGAGAGTGTATTGTGTATATATGGTGTAATATCTATTTAAAGGTTTGTTAAAAAGAAGGACCCATGTTTCCGCCTGAGAGAGCCGTTATCCCACAGAGCAGAAACACAGAAAGAACGAAGGAAAGCTCGAGAAAGACAAATTTGTGCTGCTGCCAGAGCTGTTAGCATACGTTAAACGTAATTTTCCTTTATTTGCAAATGCAATGGCTCATGCTGTACTTTTCGGAGAGCGTTATGGCTTCTTTCTCCCATTGTCTTGTGAAATAATGGTTTCTGGGCAATTTATGTGCAGAGCCCCAGACAATTTTCATTCCTCTCTCCAGAAGATTTACTTTTCCTCTTGCTATTATGCATCCTTTTTTGTTCCATCAGTATAATTTCACGTCTCGGGACAGAATGGCTCACTTGGCGATGCTGATAACCGTAAACAATAACGTTATATGAAGCAGCTCCGATCTGGGTTTGTATAGATAATGTGTCATTATAAAACCTCATATCTTAAAAAAAAGCATAATGAATATTCCACAAATAAAACAAAAAACATCCAGATGGCTATCCATGATATGATTTTCCAAACTGACAGCTTCTTTTACCTCCCACAGCTGATTTTTATTTAAAAAAAAGGACCAGCTTGCTGACATTTCCATTGTGAAAACCAAAAATATGTAATCCGAACTATAATTAAGCCATGTTCCTGCATTAGAAGGAGTGATAGATGGAGTAATGGAGTGGATGGAGTGATGCATGGGGTGGGAATGGAGGTATGCCTTTCACTAATCAAGCCTGACCCGATGGCACTGACTCCGGGGACTCTCCAGGAAGCTTTTAAACACATTTAATATCATATAACTCTCTCTTTCTCTCTCTCTCTCTCTCTCTCTCTCTCTCTCACTTCTGCTGTCATGCATCTATCCTTTAGCCACGTACAAACTAGCTTTATAGTAAACAGGCTAATCTGCAAACTAGCATTTACCTCAAAATAGATTTAAAGTAAAGACGATAATCCACAAAGTCAAATTCACACACGTTAGCTTTATAGTAAACAACTAGTATAAAAAAAAATCATTGCATCACTGCAGTAAATTAACTCATTAAGTGTCATTTTCACTAGCGCAAGAAATAGTGAACAAGCGATTTCACAGACTAGCATTTACAAAGTCGAGAATTATTGTAAACAATTGAATTGAGCCCTGAGAGTAGCGCAATTGTATATGTACTGTATATGAACGCTGATATTTGTATAGACAAGGCTAGTTTGTGGATTAGCATCTTCTTCTTCTTCTTCTTCTTCTTCTTCTTCTTTCGGCTTTTCCCTTCAGCGAATCATCACTCTCCACCTCTCCCTATCTTCTGCATCCTCAACACTTGCACCCACTAGCTTCATATCCTCATTTATTACCTCCATATACCTCCTCTTTGGCTTCCTCTTCACCTCCTGCCTGGCAGCTCCATGTCCAACGTTCTCCTACCAATATAAGTACTGACGATTCGCATGATTAAATTTGGCAATGTTTTACGCCGGATGTCCTTCCTGACGCAACCCTCTCTATTTATCCGGGTTTGGGACCGGGACAGAAGTCACTGGACTGTGACCCCCATGGCTAGTTTAGTTTGTGGTTTAGTATATTTACTGTAAAGATAGTTTGTGTAAATGCTAGATTATGGATTAGCTTATTTAAAATTTCTCTCTCTCTCTGTCTCTCTCTCTCTCTCTCTCTCTCTCTGTTTGACACACACACACACACACACACACACACACACACACACATCTCTGTGTCAGAGGTTTTGAGAAGGCATTAAACCGGAGCTGTGGCGTCTACATAACCGGAGAGAAGCAGGAAATTGATCTTGATATTCAGCGTGATTATTGCTAATTCCTCTCCTCGTTGCTACACACTGACAGCATTAGCATATTGGGGGGGAAAAAAAAAGCAAAGAATGCTAGGAGCTAATTGTGTTGGAGTTGGAGTTAATTGCGAGCAAAGTGGATAATACGCTAACAGCGAGATTTCACTGCGCTGCTGCCCTGTTTCTGACTAATGCACTTTAGATGCATGATCACATGACTCCTCCTGAAGCCCTGACTGCTATATTACAGCCATTCTTCATCTGACGCTCGCTTAATCGACGTCCTGATGATGCTTAATAAACTCAAGGTAACAGACTGGGAATTATTCACGCATAAACTCCGCTCATCATCTCAGAAAAAAAACAAAAACGCACACACACAGAAGCTTCTTGTTGTGATTAATTAAGAGGAAAAAAGCACAACGTTGATTCAGGCTTCAGCAGGAGCTGTGTGTTTAAAAGCTCTGAAGGTTCTTCAGCTTTACTGACAAATCGGTTGCGTGTTTAATCTAAGATCTTTTTTACACTTTTTGTTTCTTTCCAGATACGTTTGGTCCGAAAGTTTGGGACATTTGGTGGAATCTGAAAGCTGTTTTTGAGAGAACTGAGCGATATGATGATATAGAATATAGATATAGTAAAAAAAAATCAACTTTCTCAGCTACTGTGGCTATCGCAATCTCTCTTTACAGCATGTATTAACTTAATAATAATAATAATAATAATAATAATAATAATAATAACATGATAAATAATATAATAGGAAATATACCTGAAAACTGCTGATTTTTAAAAATGCTTTAAGAATTTTAAATTTACAGATTTAATTTTTTCTCTCCTTTTCAATGCTAAATTATTGAAGTCAGATGTACAGCCTCATTCTTTTCCTTTTTTTCTTTTTCACTTTTTTCCCACTTTTTTATTGTTTACCAGAAACCAACTGCTGCTGTAACACTGGCTTTCTTTTTTTTTTTCCATTTCTATGCTTTTTTTTTTGTTTTCTGTCTTTCCCTTTTCTCTTTTCATTTTCCCACACCATTAAACTTCCTTTTTCTCTTTTTCCTTTCTTCTTTTCTTCCACCATTTTCCCCCTTATTATTCTGTGAAAAGGGAAAACCAACAGACATGAAGGAACAGAAGTTTTATTAAGCTAGCCAGTGGATAATTTGTGTCATATTTTAACATTTTAACAGTCATCGACAGTCAAGGCGTTTTCAAAGTTATTATTTTTGTAGACATTACATAAAAGAAAAAAAGAAAGTGTGTTATATCGTGTATATATCGTGATACACCTACGTTTTATTTTTAGCTTCTTGGAATTCTAATTCTGTAGATAAATTGTAAAGTAAAGTAAGGTACATTTCATTTTATTACTTTTTTTAAACACCGACAAACAAACGGGGGATGCAAACTTTCGCACTGAAGTCTACTTCATGAGCATGGCTATTTCTCTCTGCTTCTATGATGAGAGGACGTCATGGCGGCTGCGGCGTGGTTGATCCTGTCGTGACTCGGTTGAACACACAGTGTAGTATGAGACATATGGCAGACTCAGTTAGCGAGCGACTCCCCGTGATCACACCCATCCGTCTCCGTCTCATCCTTCTCCATACTGACACGTAGCATGCGGCGTAAAATACATAACCTCATACGAACACTTTACACACGCACACACCTGCTTCAGTGTAACGCACTGCTGTGTATCGGTGAGCAAAGGGTAATTATGAAGAAGGTCATATTAATAAACGATAAACCAGAATCCAGGTGATTAAAAACGCTGATACGGCAAAAACGGAAAAGGGAAGAAGACAGAAATGTTGCTTTACATCAAAACAGGACTTTTTAAAGAATAACACACAACTGCTGTTGTAGGAACATAATCCACGTCAGGGTGGTGTGATACGTGAAGCAGAATTGGAGCGGATTAATTTCCTATAACAGTACAGCCTGTTGTGGTTTATTCCTCTTATACCACAGCCACTTTGCCAACTATTACACTTTATTAATTAACATAGCACACTTTTTATCCATTTATAGTTATAGTTATAGTTCTCACTTAGCAGCTATAAACAGTCGTTCCCTCACCAGTTTCTCTTTTTTCCTCTTTCTTGCAGCTTGTCATGTTACCGAGAGACCGCAAAGAAGCGTCAACTCCTCTGTCCTGAAGATGTTGGAAAACTTAAACTTACGGTTTTACCTCTGACTGCTGCAAAGCGCTGACACCGGAGACTCCTTCCATGACTGTTAAATCAACGTCTAATCAGCACATAAACGATTACACACGTTTTTCGATCCGGTTACGTGAAAGTCCCTGTGAACGAGCTGTTGCTATAGAAATGATAACGCGAGCACATTAAAACCTGCGCTACTGTCAGAGCTGCTGTTATAGAAAACTAATCAACACCTTCAGCTCCGTGGTATAAAGAACTGTACACAATTCACATCGACACCATTGCAAAATCTGCAAACGTTTACAGACACAGCTGAGAAACTTCACAGACAGTGCTCAAAAATAAACCATCTGATCTGAACACACACACACACACACACGCATATACACACACACACACACACGCACATCTGACTATTACAAAGCTCCAATAACACAGCGTGTGTCCAGAAATGAAAACCTCTCATTCAAATCTCTACTGCACTTCATACACCTTTAATAAATAAAACTTTTTAAAGCATTTTTAATCAGAACTTTTTTTCACTTTAAAGCCCTGTTTGGATGGGATTCATTTTCCTGGAGTAACGCCATCATTTCCTGCGGCTCCTCTGTGATTTTATTTCCATCCATGTTAGGGAATATTACCTTGATGTACATGACTAGTTTGCTAACAAATAAATCAGAAGTAAATTATCCTGGAAATAACCAACATTAACCATTAGCTAGAATCTGACTTTGAAGTATAAATACGCCAAAATAAAACGCAAGTGTAGTAACAAAGAACAGCTACGTAAGTATCTCACCCCAGTGATAAGTGCCAACGTGAATACATTTTAAATAGTCTAGTTGACTCTTGACTTTTCTGGCAGAACTGTGCCGAACTGTAACGGGATTTATTTATGCTCCTAACACAAAACAACAGCCATTCATCAGACGTAATGGAGTAAAGCAGAGCGCGAACGGAATACAGTTTAATCTCCTGCGCGATGGCACATGATGGAGCGGGAAAGTATTTCTGGATAAAGCATGTATCTATCAATAAAGAAGAAGGTCATGCTGTCTGGGTCTGCGCTCAGATGAAGGTCAGCCGTCACTGAATACGTATAGCTGTTTTCCACACGCTGAACCCGAGCCCGATACGTCTGTCTCACTTTCAGCACCGAGCTCGAGAAGCGAGTCTTTTAAATACAAAAGCAGGAAAACTCACTACCAGCTCCACTGAGCGTCCTTTTCCACCAGCATGGCGCTGGTTCCCGGAAGGGCTCCGAATCTGGAACCGATCCAGCTGCTTCAGTTCCAACACAAAAGTACGTAGAGCTTGAGGGCGTCGGTTTATTGCTATGGCAACTGCTCAAGAATTTGAGAAAAAGTTTGATATTAAAATAAGATAGGTAAGTTTAGGGGTGGGTGAATCAGGTAGCCATTTTTTAAAAAATTTTGCTTAAATCATAATTAATAGGTTTTTTTTTTTTTAATGTAATAAATGTAAATTAAAAAAAAAATATATATGATATGCCTGTATTTTTTTTTTTTTTAAACAAAGCATTTTTTTATTTATTAATTAAAAGGATTTTAAATCAAGACCCACCATAAATAAATAAATACATAAATAAATAAATAAATAAATAAATATTGTGAGCAGTCCAGACAGCTATCATGTCTTTTTTTTTTCTAATTTGCTCATATTTAAATGTATTAATATCTTGCATATAAAAATTAGAATTTTTTTTTATTTTCTATTTTATTTTTCCAAGTAATTTTAGAAAAATAAGGAAAAATTTTCTCATGTGTGACAATCGCATATTTTACAGTTTTGTTCATAATAAAAAGGATATTAAGATCAAAACCTAACAATGAAAACAAAAATAAATAAATAAATAAATAAATAAATAGTACAGGTTTATTGATAAAGCTGTCATCTAGTGAAATTATTATTATTATTATTATTATTATTATTATTATTATTAATCATGTGGCTGTTCCTTCTGAAGAATATGGGAAACAGGTTATTTGAAAAAACAGGATAAAAATAAATAATTTCACTAACAAATGGAATCAGAAAACAATTAATCTTTGGGTATAAAACTTTACGTCTTCTAACATCATCTATGTGGACTTTATGACGTTATGTTTTAGGAAACACAGTCAGCCAGTATAATTTAATATTACAGTATAGTACAGAATAGAATATTATAGCAATAGTATAATTTAATACAGAGAGAAAGTGTTCCGTGTTCCAGTTACAATGAGTTTCATTAGAAAGAGTTTAACTTCTCCTCACACGTCACACCTCAATTTTTTTGGATTTGCCAGAAATAACTGAACACACTTCACAAGTAAATAAATAAAATATCAAGAGCCGCCAAAACTGTTCTCAGATGAGAGGAAGTGAAGACCAGCGCGAGGAGCAAAAAAACACACAAACAGCTTAAAAAAAAAAGCAGATGTGCTGTTCAGAGTTCCTGTAACATTCTTCCTCAGATAGCAACGTTTCAGAAACGAAGCACAGGGGAACTGTTTAGGCTCCTGGACGAGGATGTGGTGTGACAACAGCATGGAGGGAAAAAAATAAATAAGGATAAATCAATAATGAATGAATAGCGTGAGGAAGCGAAGCAGGATGAACACTCGAAATGGAGAACGCAGGATCGGGATCTGGAACGTCGGCTTCGGCGACTCGCGGTTCTGCGATATTCTCTCGGCTTTGTTCGGCACAACCAAGCGAACAGTGGAGGATAAATTGGGGTTGATTGATGTCCCGAACCCTGGCCTTTCGTCTTTGCAGATATGTCACAGCAGAAGGTGTTTATCAGCTCAGCTGCCTCACCGTCACTGCGCTACACATTCACCATGATGAATAGTAGATGTCCTGAACTTCCATTCAGAACCTTTCTGTCTGACAGGTGGATGTCAGCAGTGTACTGCTCTGAGATAGAAAACCTTCGTGTGTGTGTGTGTGTGTGTGTATGTGCCGGAGAGAAAGTCCAAATGCTCGAGGTGGTCACCTTTCAGCGATTATCATCAGCAATTACCTGTACGGCTCGAGCTGCTCGCAGGTTCTATCTCTCCTCCGCATCCTCGGCGGACACAGCTAGGCCAGGCTGGACGTCTTCTTCTTCTTCTTCTTTTTTTTTTTTTTATTTGAAAAATGATTAGCTCTGATGTACTGTCTCCACAGCCGTGCCTGGCGAGTGTGCTTTTTCACTTGTCTCGCCTTCCATCATGTTAATTGCATTCTGCAGGACCTTGTCACTGGGAAGCTTTTCATCTCTTGCTGTAAAGTTTTCCACACAAACATCGGTGCGATTTATATCTCGACACGTCGTGTCGCTAAGCCATCACCTCCTGCAGATCCTTAAATTTTCTCTGTGCTCAAGATCAGAATAATATCGTTTTATATAACTTCATATTATGTGGACAATTACATGTCAAATACAGGCAGCGGCGTGCGGTTTTAAAATGAATTATTCAATGAATTAAATCTAAACCTCAGGTTCCTGTTCTTGGCTGACATGTGTGGAACATGACGTGGTCTTCTGCTGCTGTAGCCCATTTGCCTCAAGGTTCTGACGTGTTGAGATGCTTTCCTGCTTGCCGCAGTTGTAACCAGTAGTTATTTGAGTTACCGTAACCTTCCAGTCTGGTCGTTCTCCTCTGCCTCCGTCACTGATCAACAGAGCGCACAACTGCTGCTCACTGGATGTTTTTTGTTTTTCGCACCATTCTGTATAGAGACTGTTGTGTGTAAAAATCCGAGTTGATCAGCAGTTTCTCAAATACTCAAACCAGCCCCATTCTGAAGTTTGATGTGAACATTACGTGAAGCTCTTGACCTGCATCTGCAGGATTGTGAGCATCGTGCTGCTGATGACTGGCTGATTTTATAATCCCATAAATGTACAGATGTTCCTAATAAACAACTTGAGACTGACCCACACACAATGCTATCAGTCATGGCCAATAAATGATATTGTGCAGCAAAAAAAAAAAATAAAACAAATACAATAAAATAAAATAGAAAGGCTTGATATAAACAGTGAAGTTGTTTCAGTGAAGCAAACAAAGAGGGAAAGAAAATGGCTCTGACCTCAAACCCTGCTTATCTCCTTAACCATTTCTGACTGCACAAGTTGGCTTGTGTAAGACTTGGCAAGCGTTTTGGCTGCACTGATCTCTATTCAAAGAGGTCGAGGAGTCATGGCATTGTTGAGTTCTTACACCTCCTGAGGCGTCCTGAATCAGAGCCCGACTTCAGATCTGTGCAGCAGGCAGAGCGCCGACTGCACACAAGGTCAAAGATAGCACCGAGCTCGAGCCGAGCCAAGAAAAGGATAGAACATCTGGGTTAGACTGCAGGTCAGCACAAATACTTTGTAAGTGTGCGATGGTAAAGTAGACACACACACACACACACACACACACACACACACACACACATACCTCCAAACAAAAAGGAGATGTCTGAGCTACTATTAGTGATTATTTTCCCATGTGTTTTATTCTTCTTATATCATTTACTAATTAAAGAACAGCATGCCATGTGTTTTGTCCGATTATAGTTACATTTAATGTTGTGGAACCTCCTTGAAACAAGTTACATAAAAACTATATAATATCCCTGCAGCTGTATGTAGTCATTTTTTTTGAAGAGTGCCAATAAGTTTAGAAAGCACAATCTACACAGAGTTGAGAATGTATTAGGTATACTGATTTCCACTCAGAAAAAAATGTTTTCTTGAGGATTAGGCTAGGTTCAACTTTATCGTCATTGTCAGAGTACGAGTACAGAGACACTGAAATGCAGTAGCCTGTTTACAGTAAAGCTAGTTTGCATAAATACTAGTTTGTAGGCTAGCTTATTTACTACAAAAGAAGTTTGTATAAAAGCTAGTTACACAAGCTTATTTACTATAAACTAGTGTGAGGTAAATGCTAGTTTGTAGATTAATATGTTTACTACAAAGCTAGTTTGTGTCAATGCTAGTTAGTAGTCTTGCCTGTTTATTCTAAAGCTAGTTTGTGTAAATGCTACTTTGTAGATTAGAATGTTTACCATAACCTTATTCTGAGGTAAATACTAGTTAGTATACTAGCATGTTTACTACAAAGCTAGTTTGCATAAATACTAGTTTGTAGGCTAGCTTATTTACTACAAAAGAAGTTTGTATAAAAGCTAGTTACA
>JAKKZJ010000007.1:1574427-1587852 GCA_033441845.1 Pangasius mekongensis
AAAGCTAGTTTGCATAAATACTAGTTTGTAGGCTAGCTTATTTACTACAAAAGAAGTTTGTATAAAAGCTAGTTACACAAGCTTATTTACTATAAACTAGTGTGAGGTAAATGCTAGTTTGTAGATTAATATGTTTACTACAAAGCTAGTTTGTGTCAATGCTAGTTAGTAGTCTTGCCTGTTTATTCTAAAGCTAGTTTGTGTAAATGCTACTTTGTAGATTAGAATGTTTACCATAACCTTATTCTGAGGTAAATACTAGTTAGTATACTAGCCTGTTTACTACAAAGCTAGTTTGTGTCAATGCTAGTTAGTAGTCTTGCCTGTTTATTCTAATGCTAGTTTGAGTTAAATGCTAGTTTGTAAATTAGCCTGTTTTTTTTCCTGAGGGTGTATCATTATTTTAATTCTTGTCCTCTTCTTCAGCTGTAAAGAGCATCTACATGAGCACCTTGTCATCATTTTTCTGATTAATCAGTCTCTGCTGTTGTTCCTGAGAAGGCTTGCTGTTTGCAAATGAGGCTATTTGGTGTATAAACACAAAAGTTTGTCTCTTTTTAGACAGATAGATATAAAGCTTTACATCTTGCCTGAGGTATGTGTGAAATGAGCTGTCAAATGTCCTCGCCGGTGTTTACTTTCACGTTCCTCAATTTCTGCCGTGCAAACCTAATGTGTTCTGTAATATTTATCCTGAGGGGAAAATGAGAAAATACGGCCAAAAGCCATTGCACTCGAATATAAATCAGCTTATCAAGTGACAGGCGCTAATTAATCTCACACTCATGGCTCCGGTTTTTCTGTGGACACAACTATATAGTTAAAGCAGAACGTGTGTGTGTGTGTGTGTGTGTGAGTGTGAGAGAGAGAGAGAGAGAGAGAGAGAGAGAGAGTGAGAGAGAGAGAGAGAGAGAGAGAGAGAGTGAGTGAGAGAAAAGAACATCCATTATTTAATATAATTCTAGCTTGTGTAAACACTTGTTCACAGATTAGCCTGTCAATGATGTTAGTTTTGGTAAAAGCTAGTTGTGTAAAGGCTAGCTTGTAGCTTAGCCGGTTTACTATCTTTACTGGAAACAGGGTAATCCACAAACTAGCACTGACACAAACTAGCACTGACACAAACTAGCCTTTACACTAATGAAAATAGAGACCTGGGTGTGAAGAACTTACTATTATGCTGTAAGCAATTATGCCATGATTAGCTGACATGTTAGTTTCTGATTTGTTTTTTTGCAGGTTATTATTATTATTATTATTATTATTTGGCTTTAAATTGTAACAAGTGAGAAGAAAGTCAAGGGCGCTAATACTTTAAATTTAGTGAAAATGGAGATATTTGTGTGCAAACTGTTAGATGATGTATATTTATTTACTTTATGCACTTTAATGACAAACTCCATGACAAAGCGGTCAGAGACCATCACCTCGCTAGCACTCCTCCATCCTACTGAGACTCTTTCTGTCTCTTTTTCTCTCTCTTTGTATCTCTCTCTGTTTCTCTCTCTCACACACACGGACTTTTTCTCTCTGTCTGTCTCCCTCTTTGTTTCTATCTATCTATCTATCTATCTATCTATCTATCTATCTGTGTCTCTCTCACTGTCTCTAGTTATTTCTGTATCTCTCTCTCTCTCACACACACACACACACACACTTTTTCTCTCTGTCTGTCTCCCTCTTTGTTTCTATCTATCTATCTATCTATCTATCTATCTATCTATCTATCTATCTGTGTCTCTCTCACAGTCTCTAGTTATTTCTGTATCTCTCTCTCTCTCTCACACGCATACAAGCTTTGTCATTATTGTTTGGGAACTGGATGGTCTATCTTGGAGAAGAGGTGGAGTCTTTTTGGGAGAAGAGGCCTATACATTGAAAAACTGGGAGGGGAGTCTTGAAAAAGTAAATAGCATAATGGAATTGGTTGATACCCAACCTGTCGTATACGGGACGGGTTTCAATAGTTAATCATTTAGTGGCATCATCCCTGTGCCACAAACTGGCTTGTTTGGACCCTTCTCTAAGTTTCTTAAAAGACATGCAGACTGTCCTTGTGAATTTTTTTGGGACAATTTACACTGGGTACCACAGTGCGTGTTGTACTTGCCAAAGGAAGAGGGTGGACAAGAGCTCATTCATTTGCAAAGCAGGACAGCAGCTTTTCGTCTGCAGTTTTTACAAAGGCTTCTCTATGGACCTACTGCTTCCAACTGCAGAACTGTTGCATGCGCTATACTAAATAGCACCGAAGGTCTGAGACTTAAGTTACTTTTTTTAATGGACCCCTGCAAGATTGACACCCCCAAGTTTCCAGTCTTCTACAGAAATCTTCTACAGAGATAGAGATTCCATCTACTGATTACTGAAGGAACCTCCAGTACATGGAGCTCGACTGGATTTAACATCTGTAACGTTCCTGGACTCAGAAGTATACTACTTTTGAATTCCAAAACTATTACTTTCTGCCATCTACTGAACTTGGCAGGACCAAACTTTACAGAAGTGGGAATCCACAGCAGTACACCTGGGAATCAGATCAGCTGGCTAGTCGCACAACTTTTTGAAAGTTGGAAGTCTGTTCTTACAGCTGGTGAGTCACAGATGGTGAAAGACCGGTTCGCGGGAGAAAAATCTCCAAACTCTGATGATTCCTTTCCTGTTCTGCGTTTGCAGCCCAAACTAGATGAGGCTAAAGGTATTTTTTTTTGGATTCTGCAAAATCTTGTGTCTTGGATTTTTCCTCAAGGACAAGTAAAGCTCTTTACAAAGGATGTGTAAAAGTTTTTAACAAAAAGCAAAAGTAGACAAAAGAACTGATTGAGCCTGGCGCTCTGTACTTGGGATGAGTGGCATGGTTAAACCAGAGTGGAGCGCCTCGTATAAGCCACCATTGTCAGAAAAGACAGGTGATATTCAGTGGAGAATTATTCACTGCATCATTGCTTTTCTTTCTATTTTAAATCCTGATGTAAACCCTGAATGTCCTTTTTGTACTGAAAGAGAGAGAGACGGTGTTTCATGCTTTTCTGAATTGTTTTAGACGGGGACCCATTTTTAAAGTTTTGAGAGATATTTTTCACTGTTTGAATGAAACATTTTCAATGAAAACTTGTGTCTTTGGCATTAGATATGTCCGGAGTAATCGTTTTGTTTGCCAATTACTAAATTACCTGGTAGGACAAGCAAAATTAGCTATTTACATTAGCAGAAGAAATAAAACGGAACAAAAATCTGGACAAAACACTTGATTTATAAATTGGGTGAAATCTAAAATTATAATTAAGACTTTATTTTTATAAATCAACAGGCAAACTTGTAACCTTTGAATTAATATTGTGTAGCAAAAACACACCATGTGGTGTAATTGAAAAAGAGTTGTTTTTCTCTCAGTTCGTTTCTATATAGATTTTTTAACTATTTTATTGAGGTTGTAATCTTGTGATTAATGGCATCTTTTTTGAATATATTTAATAAAGATCTTTATTCAGTTCAATTCTCTGTGTGTGAACCTCTCTCTCACAAACACAGTCTTGTTCTCTCTATACCTGTCTCTGTCTTTCTCTCTCTCTCTCTCTCTCTCACACGTGTTTCTGTCTGTCTTTCTCTGTCTCTCTCTCTCTCACACACCGCTCTTGTTCTCTCTATATATTTCTCTCTTTTGTCTCTTTATCTCTCACTCTGTTTCTGTCTATACCTGTCTGTCTTTTCTGTCTTCCTCTGTTTCTCTCTCTCTCTCTCTCTCTCTGTCTCTCTCTGTTTCTCTCACACGTGTTTCTGTCTGTCTTTCTCTCTCTCTCTCACACACCGCTCTTGTCCTCTCTATATATTTCTCTCTTTTGTCTCTTTATCTCTCTCTCTGTTTCTGTCTATACCTGTCTGTCTTTTCTGTCTCCCTCTCTTTCTCTTTCTCTCTCTTTCTCTCTCTCTCTCTCTCTCTCTCTCTCTCTCTCCTCAATCAGCCCTTATCTTCTCTCTCTCTTTGCTTTAATGGCATGAAAGCATGGAGTGTGTTATTTATTTATTGATTTTAAGCGCCTATCTCGAGAACTCGAGTGCATTGGTGACAAAACGCCGCCTCGCTCCTCTACACTTTCATTTGGACCTATTAGAGTCCGGATCTGTAGATATTACGGGAAAGCATCACAATGGGCAGATACCCAGTGGATTTTTTCCTCAGAAAAAAGTATTTTGGTATTTATTTATTTTTCTTATGGCTTAGAGAACAATTTTGACTAAAAACACCAGCACTAGAAACTAAAGGAGTTTCTGCCATGTAGATTTTTCTATCTTTCATTCATTTTATTTTAAAGGCTCTACAATAAACACTGATATGCAGTTCCTGTTCCCCATAGAGCAACAGTTCAGATTCTTTTAACCTACATTTCTAACAAGTTTCATGAAAATTATCTTTCAGGATTTGCTTATTTGAAATCTAAAAAAAAATACTGAATATACTTTTGAAATTACGAAATTAAATGTTTCTCTTAAGTGTGAAATGCTGAAGTCGGGAAGTTAGCCTATTTGTACAACCGTTACATTAAAGGTGTAGTTTGTGTTTTTTTTTTTTCTGCACCATCTGTTGCCAGAAAGACAAATTATGATTGGAGTAAACACATCAACAAGCCTCCACCGATACTAAAAGTACTAGTAAATATTGTATACATGTGTTTAATGAGTTGTTGTTTAAAGAAAAAGGGGTGGAGCTTAGCTTTTTGTTCTGACTGGGGCACGGGGCCAATTGTAAATAGTAATCCTGAAATAAAGAAACTGGAGAGGTCGTCTGGATTGCAATGTTGCAAAGCATAATTTTAGTAAGATTGTTTGAAATTCTGTCTGAAAGCCTGCAGTTTACTCTGAAAAGCGCAGCAGAAAAACACAATTGTAAATCTGTTATGCCTTAGAGAGGCTAAAAATGAGCAGCCTTCTACGAGATTTATTAAAGACACAGATTCATTATCTAATAAACTCAGTTTATACTAATGAAAGAGTCAGGCTGAGAGGATGAGAAAACAAACCCAAACATTCACACACACACACACACACACACACACACAGTCACTCTGGCCTGCTGACAGTAACTACTCCGAAGCTGCTTCGCTGTTCTGCGTGTTTTATCACCACAGCCTCCATTTCCTCGTTTTGACTGAAATGGCTTCAAGCCCAGGGTGAACTGTCAGACGGAGAGCTGCTAAAACACGCCTTCACAATAGCACCAGCAGTGTGTGTATGTATGTGTGTGTGTGTGTGTGTGTGTGTGTGTGTGTGTGTGTGTGTGTGGGGCAGGCTGGATAATGTTTTTTTTTTTTTTTTGGTATTTTCACAAAAAAGAAAAAAAATTGAGGGAACATCAATTCATTGGTGAGTTAAACATGATAATGGCTGTGAAATGAGTGTTTCATGTGTGTCTCGCTCATCTCACCTGCCTAACTCGTCTCACCTTGTCTCCAGGGACACCGAGTAGTTTTACAGTGTTTCAGAACCAAAACAAAAGTGTGAGTTATTGGCTTAGTTTCAAGTCTCAGGTGGACAAAGGGAGACCATGCAAGACAACTGCACACTGATATTAACCCGAGCTCCGGCTCGAACCAGGAATCCTGGAGCTGTGAAGTGGCAACTACGGTGCTGCCTAAAATAAGATGTTATAAATTTTTCCCCCTAATTTGGTCATCTGGTAATTCCCACCCATCAATCATCTCTCTCCATCATACAACTACCTACCAGGGAGGATGAAGGCTAATACGTGCTTCCTCTGAGACATGTGAAGCCAACCAACCACGTTTTCAAACTGCGGCTCATGTTACATCACAAAGAGTGTGACACTCGGAGGAATGTGCTGTCTGCCCTCTTCCACATACATGAGCTCATGGATGCCCATGATTGGATAGTGCTGCTGTTTTCTTCTTTGGCTCCTGGAGATAGATGGTTGTGGCATTGCTTTGCATTTGTGTGAGTCCACATGCACAAGATTTGAAGCTAGGAACGAGTTGATAGATACCGAATATCTACTAAACCTCAACACCTATAAACACCTATAGGAGTCACGTGAGAGTGTGGTGTCGGGGAAATGGTGGCTCAGTGAGTAAGGCTTGGGGATACTGATCACAAGGTTGTGAGTTCAAATCCCAGATTCTATTCTTGTGTCCTTGATCGTGACCCTTTAACCACCAACTGATCAGTTGTATAAAAGTTTCAGCCAAATGAACATTTGAAGACTGGAAAAAGACCAGGTGAATTTTGTTCCTAGTCTTCGACTGTCCAGTGTGGGTGAGTCTGTGCCCAGGATAGCCTCAGATTCCTGTTCTTGGCTGGCAGGCGTGAAACCCCATGTGGTCGTCTGAGCTCATCCACCTCAAGGCTAGAAGTTTAGTGCATTCTGCTCACCACAGGTGTAAAGAATGATTATTTGAGTTGCTATATACTTCCTGGCAGCTTGAACCAGCCATTTTCTGGCCAAAATCTGGCCATTTTCCTCTGACCTCTCTTATCAACAAGGCATTTCCACCCACAGAAGTAAACTCTAGATACTGTTGTGTGTGAAATTCCCAGGAGATCAGAAGTTTCAGAAGTTGATTTACTCAAATTAGCCCATCTGGCACCAACTTCCATGCCACGAACAAAGTCCTGATGCTTGATGTGAAAATTAACCGAAGCTCCTGAACTGTATCTGCATGATTTTATGCATTGCGCTGCTGCCACATGATTTGCTGATTTAGATAACTGCAGGAATATGCAGGTGTTCCTATTAAAGTGGACGGTGAGTGTATATGACATGGGTCAAGGCACATCAAGCACATCCTCTGTTGTAGCACATCCTCTGTTGTGACCAATCACATGCATTATTTAGCTTGAAGGCAGATCATAGAAAGAGTTTTTTTTTTTTTTTTTGTAGATTTTTTCAATTTTGTGAAAAAATAGTGAAAACAGAATGTTTATAGATGAATAGACTGAAGTATGCATTTATTCTCCACTTCATCTTCTAAACAAGTCTCATAATGTGAAGCGCTGCTACGAATTACACAACTGTAATGAATGAGCTGTATAAAGGTTTGCAGATACCTACATCAAGCGCTCGCAAGCTAAGATTGGTAGCAATATCCTATCTTCAACTCTGATGCAATCTGATCACACTTACAGATATTTATTTTTATCTTAAAGTGTGCTCGAAACCATCCATGACTCTCGACACGCTGCTCTCTGACACTCCACGGACTTGAACTTTGACTAGTCCTCCAAGTTGCTCCTTTATGTCGCCATGAATTCTGAAAGCTCTTCCTCCAGGTTGTTCATTCAGGAAATCGACGCGGTTGGAGAAAAAAAAAAGTTGGTTCTCCAGCCTCGGATTACAAACGGAGTCTGTCCTGTTTAAATCTTTTTACAGCCCTTTCACACAGGCTCGGGGCAGTATTAAACCTGTCTCCGAGTTTTAAATGGAGGTCCTCTCTCTTTTTCCTGAGCAAACCTCATCCCTCATGGGGAAAAAAAAAAAAGTAAGATGGGTGGAGGGATGGACGGATTGAGAGCATGGGGGCGCTATCCATGCACAAGAAGATGAAGAAGAAGAAGTAGAAGAGGAGGGAAATAAAATGCTATTTAGCATATGTATATGTGTGTGTGTGTGTGTGTCGGGTGGGGGGGTTGTGGAGAAGTGGAGTGTTGTGTACAATGCACCATCAAAGAGCATCTTCAAACAGCACAGCTCAGCTGGAGCAGGGGCAATTTGATCACTTTAGAGCTCAGCGGCCCACTCAGCGCTCGCGTCTTGTAACGCCCCGTCAACAATGATTAGCCGTCTTTGGGATCTGAGTAAGGAGGGGGGTCTCGGTCTTTATACAAGTGAAGCAGCTGCCTTCTGACAATAAATGGCATTTCAGCAACGGACGGAGCAGCGGTATTACTCATCCTCCTATTTTCTTGCTCGCTGCATTATTTTGGAGACGACGCTGCCATGACTACCAACTACCCTCGACAGCCCCACCACCTCATCATCATGCCTTCCAGTTGAGAGGTGTAATCTGTAGCCACCTAATGCTAGCAGGCATATAGCATGTGTCTCATGTGTGTCTCCACACAAAATCCGGCCAGGAAAAGGAGGAACGCCATATGGACCACCAAAAAAAACATTTCCACAGCCAAAACATCTGGAGCCAGAGAGCACGGACACACACGGCCTCACATCCAGAGAGCGCCACTGGCCAAATGACACAGCTTGCGCTTTGCTTAATTAGCCGTTACTGCCTAATGATTGAGAAAGCGACTCTCGAAGCATGTTAGTGTAGATGTTCGATACAAACGGCCCCATCTAGTTCATCAATCGATGGTACAGATTGGAGTCGATTGTAAACAAGCTCAATCTGGCATCACTATGTCAAAGGAAGGCTTTACCTGGTTACATGGTAATTAACCTTTGACCTGCAATCTTAGTCACTCAGTCACATGTAGCATGTCTCTTGTGATGACTGCTACTTTTGTCATTTTTTGGTGGAGTGGTGAGAAAAAAGATGATGAGAAAAAGAAGTGGTTGTTCTTTCGGCTGCTCCCGTTAGGGGTCGCCACAGCGGATCATTGGTCCACGTGTTTGATTTGGCACAAGTTTTTTTATGCTGTATGCTCTTTCTGACGCAGCCCTCCCATTTTATCCGGACTTCGGACCGGCACTGAGAGTACACGCCCAGTGGCTGGGTTGGTTCCCTGCCCGGGGATTTAAGCCCCAACACCAATAAGCTGCCACTGTTGGACCCTTGCGCAAGGCCCTTAACCCTCTCTGCTCCAGAGCCGCCATATCATGAGCTCTGGCTCCAACTTCCTAACAAGCTGGGATATGCAAAGAAAAGAATTTCACTGTGCTATAATAAATGTGAGACTTAAAAATGTAAAACTGGTCTTCAAAAAAGGTTCTTCAAGTGGTTCTTTTTATATTTAACAGTTCATAGATTTCTCTAGTTGGGGAACTGGCTACGCTATATTCCCTTCAGGTGTGAGGGTGTATGCGAGGAAATGAGTTTACTGAAAGTCCCTAACAGCACCTTTAAGGGTACACCAAGAGGGACAGCTGAAGAACCTCTAAAGGATTCCAGATTTGATCTTTTGAGTGTAGATGGAATTTGGAGTCTCCAAACCACCTGCATGTTTTTGGGAGGAGGGAGGAGTTCAGAGGAAACCCACACAGACACACAGAGGAGAACATGCGAGTCGGTAACACGAGCTCAGGATCGAACCCAGGACCCTGGAGCTGAGAGGCGGCAATGCTACCTGCTAACTTTGTGCCAAAACAATGCAATACAAATGAAATATATAGATAAATTCTTTGATTTTGTTTTACTGGTTAATTTCCTGAGCCTGGCTGAATACAGGCACTAACACTTTATCCTTTATGTCATGAGTGAAAGTGGAAATGTTAGCGTGAGGAAAGATTTACTGTTCAATTACAGTCGCAAAGCAAAATCTCAGCTGCACAGGAGAAACAAAGTGAGACCTCCGGGACAGAGAGAGAGAGAGAGAGAGAGAGAGAGAGAGAGAGAGACTTCCTGCTGGATTCACACAATGCCGATAACACTGAGGGGGCGAGCCAACATTCACAAATACAGCACAGAGAACAGGAAGTGCAGCAATCAGTCTGGAGCTCGCTGGCTCTGTATTACACAACGCATAAGTTATTTATATATACATATATATATATATATATATACACACACACACACACATACACACACGTTTTATATATATATATGTGTGTGTGTGTGTGTGTGTGTGTATATATACACACACATATACATATATATATACACACACAGAGAGAAAGAAGGGCTTAATGAAGTGTTTCGGTTAATTAGATTAATTCGCTATTTAAGTAATAAAGCGCTCCATGTTGTGCTGTTATGGAAAACTAATCAATGATGGAGTGCGAAGTCATCAAGGCTCACCCTAACCATTTGTTGTGTTTTTTTTCTTTTGTTATTGGAACCACAGAGTACAAAGAAGTTACAAAGAGGGTGCTGTGACTGGTTATGTAAGGAATAAACCACTCGGTGTCACGCTGTTAAAGGAAAATGATCAACGTTATGGAGTTACTGTTACCAGCCTAACATCACGTCCTGAAGTGTTTTATTCCTATTAAAACACAGCAATTTGAGAACGAGTACAATTTTTTAAAATTAAAATAATGACGGCTTGTATTTTTTTATCCATTTATAGTTACATTTGATGTTGTGTAACATCTGCAAAACAGGTTATTGGCAATTTTATAGCAGCTATAAACGTTCTTCGTTTCCTCACCAGCCTCTCTATTTATTCTGTCTTGAATTTAATAAGACGCAGCATCAAAGCGTAAACTTTCTGTCCTGAGGATGTTGGAAAACTTAAAATTACAGCTTCGCAAGCCGACACTGGAGACTCCTTCCATAAATGTTACGTAAATGTCTCCTTGCAGAAAACTTAAACACCATATCAACATCTACTGCACATGTCGAATTTTAAGCCTTTATGAAGCTGTCCTGATTAAATGGAATTAAAACACAATAAGGCAATATGTATGTTAATGTATTCGTGTATATGTTCATGCTGAAATTTCAATTTTCTCTTTCAGTAGCTCGACACGATGTGCGGTTTGCTCGATGTCCGTGGTGATGAAATATAAACGCCGTCATGCTGTCAAACCTGCGGCTGTAACATCACCTCATTTCCTGAGTAAACTTAGAAACAGAAAATAATTCTGAAATAGTTTATGTCCAACATTACAGCTGTGTAAGTGCAATATAACAATCAATTTCATATCCTGAAATGCATCGCTGCTTCAATCAGCTGCACTGCTGGCTTTCCCAAACATGAGGGAGGAAAGAATAGTTGGAGAGAGGAGACCGTTTCAAGGGAGGCGAGAAGAAGCGATTTTGTTTTTCCAGTGTAATTTCTTTAACAATAATTGCATCACAATGAAGTTTAAAATGCTAACCAGACATGTGGAGAACTGAAAAAAAAATAAGAATGCTAACAATGGGATGTGTTTCAGCAACAACATTTCACATTCCCAATAAGCTGAAAATCTTTTCAACTCAAATCATTTGAGTCCATTCAGTTAAATGAGCATCCTGATCAACAGCTTGGGCAGTGTAAACATAGCTAATAATCATTGCGATTTTGTATTATTTTATAATGTGTGTGTATTTTGCATGCACTGAAAAACTGGAAATCTTCAGCATGGACTGAGTGAGCTTGAACAGGACTCACTGAATTCACTGACTCAGTTGTTCTGCTGAATGAGAGAGGAGCAAATCTAGGTCATTATCAACACTGATTCAAACACTAATCTGCTCAAAGAGAGAGGAGAGACTCTCAGTCATGACTGAATGATTCACTGATTCAAACACTAACCTGCTCAAAGAGAGAGGAGCGACTCTCCGTCATGACTGAATGATTCACTGATTCAAACACTAACCTGCTCAAAGAGAGAGGAGAGACTCTCCGTCATGACTGAATGATTCACTGATTCAAACACTAACCTGCTCAAAGAGAGAGGAAAGAATCTAATTCATGACTGAATGATTCACTGATTCAAACACTAACCTGCTCAAAGAGAGAGGAGAGACTCTCCGTCATGACTGAATGATTCACTGATTCAAACACTAACCTGCTCAAAGAGAGAGGAGCGACTCTCAGTCATGACTGAATGATTCACTGATTCAAACACTAACCTGCTCCAAGAGAGAGGAAAGAATCTAATTCATGACAGAATGATTCACTGATTCAAACACTAACCTGCTCAGAGAGAGAGGAGCGACTCTCAGTCATGACTGAATGATTCACTGATTCAAACACTAACCTGCTCAGAGAGAATCTCGGTCAAGACAGAATGATTCACTGATTCAAACGCTAACCCAGTGAATGAAAGAGAGGACAAGATATTGACCAAAAATTTCACCTCTTGATGTTATTTCCATCACAACATTTATTTCCATCAAGAGGTGCATCAGTTTTTGGTCAGGATCTTGTATTGACAGTGAAAGAGGTGAGCACTCTGTAAAGTCTCCTCCAGCACGTCCCAAAGCCTTTCACTGAGGTTAAGGTCAGGACTCAGAGGAGCCAGTTCATGTGTGAAAATGATTCTTCATGCTCTCTGAGCCATTCTTTCACAATTTTAACTCTGATAAATCTCGGCAGTGTCGTCCTGCATTATATGGCCATGATACGTCTTTCTACATGGTGATTAAAGAACTAAAAAGCTACACGCTTCATCCTTTAAGATTAAAAGAGCTGTTGCCAAACATAACACGCTAGAAACATTATAATCGCTCTAATAATGATCCGTTCATAGACTCTTATGGATTTGCCTATTAAAATCTAAACAGCGACTTTTTTTTGGCCGGGCCGTGTATTTAGTAATATTTTGTGTTAATTCATGTTTAGACAATTAATACCATATATTATATATTCTTTCTTTCTTTCTTTCTTTCTGTGACTATTAACACCGTGTATAGATGTATGGAAATGTGAATAACTGCATGTGTTTATTTATCACCTTTTTATCCTGTATTCATTTAGACTTCACTCGTCTGACGTTTATTCCCTGATGAAGGCGCAGTGTGTGTTCTGAGACTCAGACGGTTCAAACGAGTCGAAACTGACGAAGCTTTTCTTCACACACCGCTGGCTTCCCTCAGGACAGAAACACTGTGTGTGTGTGTGTGTGTGTGTGTGTGTGTGTGTGTGTGTGTGTGTCTAGCAGATTGCTTATTTAGAAGTTTGCTCCTCACTTTCACATTCTGTAACATGGACTCAGTGGCGTGAAGACATCTCATGTCTCGCAGTCCCTCTGTAGAAGAAACGTTTAAACCTTCAGCTCTGAGACATCTACAGTCTCACATTGCTGCTCGCTCGCTCGCTCTCTCTCTCTCTCTCTCTCTCTCTCTCCTCCCTCTCTCTCCTCCCTCTAGGCCGCTTAGCTATGAGCTAAAACTCTCCACGCCTGAGCTGCTTTATGATAGCGCCGTTTTCTTCAGCTCGCTGTGATATACCGCACTTTCTTTTTTTTTTATTTACTGTTTTTCTTTCAATATTACATCCTGCTAGTCCTTAATCCTGGAGAATCTTGTCAGTTGTTTTTTTTTTCTCCTTCTCATTTTCTTTCATTTTAGCCAAATACAAAATTATTGGCACCTCCATGAAAATGAGCACAAAAGCAAATATATAACAATTATAGCATGCAGTTAGTGAAATTTGATCTTAAACATACAATAAATGAGCAGTGATTAATATCGTTTTATATTAACACAATATTTGTTTAAACAGGAAGTGCATTTTTTCATCTAATTTCTAAACAGGTTAGAGCCACAATTCATTTATTTTCACATTTGATTCTTCTACAGGATTCATTTATTTCCACATTTGATTCTTCTACAGGATTCATTTATTTCCACATTTGATTCTTCTACA
>JAKKZJ010000007.1:1587952-1616253 GCA_033441845.1 Pangasius mekongensis
TCTTCTACAGGATTCATTTATTTCCACATTTGATTCTTCTACAGGATTCATTTATTTCCACATTTGATTCTTCTACAGGATTCATTTATTTCCACATGTGGTCTTAACACATGATTAGTTTGTTTTCACATGTGATTCTTCCATATGATTGATTCATTTATTTTCACATAATTCTTCCACATAACTCGTTTAGTTCCACAAGTGATTCTTCCAGTTGATTCTTTTTTTTTTATGAGATCCTGGTAGATGAGTCAATTATTTTCACATGCAATTCTTCTACATGATTCATTTATTTTCACACATGATTCTTCCACATAATTGATTCATTTATTTTCACATGCAATTCTTCTACATGATTCATTTATTTTCACATCTGATTCTTCCACATGATTCATTTAGGTCTATAGAGTCATTTTTGCCATTTTGCCTTCTCTTGAAAGATGCCAATAATTCTGGAGTTAACGCTGATCCAACGATACATGCTCTACACTCCGTATCTGAATCCTCGCTATGACCGATGACTAGCGATCTCTAATGTCAGTTCGGCTCCGTTTTTCCCCTCTTCATACGCATGATGCAGTTTATTGGTTCACAACATGTCCGCTGTGATTTGCAGCTTTGCCACGAGCAGGATCTCTAATATCCTCATAAATGTCAGCACACACACCAAGTTTAGAACGGTTTTCCTGAGGCACCGAGTCCTGATGAGATGAAGATGACATTTGGCGATGCAGATGGCCTCGCTTAAGTGGGCATTAATGATGAGACTCATTTGCTTATTGTAGCGTTGTCTAAAACACATTGTCTCAAGGCAAGCGGAGGCACAGCTAACTGATCAATCATAACGCCATTTTAGCTTAACATTACAAACTGTTTTCCTAGTGGTGGAGTACAGCTCAAACACAAACAATCCACTAACCAATTATCAAATCTACTTGGTCAGAATGTGTTGATTAATTTTCTAAAACAGCAGCTCTGACCCTAGCGCGGGTTTGCGCTAATGCGCTCGTTCTAATGCGTTATTGTTAACAGCTCGTTCACAGGGATTTGTACATCAGATGCTCCACGAAACAGATTAAAAAATGGGTGTACTCGGTGATAGGGTGAAGTTTCCTTCACCATAAGTCGATGTTTATTCAACATTTATGGAAGGAGTCTCCAGTGTCAGAGATAAAGCTGTAACGTTAAGTTTACCTGCATCTTTTTTTTTTTTTTTTTTTTTTTTAGATATACGCCAAGCAACATTAAGAAAAGAGTGAAGCCAAAAATCAGATGTGACGCGACTGAATAACAAGCAGCTCCTCCCCCTTTTTTTTTTATTTTAGCCAACCAAACAGAGCACAATCCCACATTCTCAGATTCTGTTGGCTCACAGTTCTGAGGTTCGTCACTTCACAGGTCAGAGGGATCAAAAATTATTAACGCAATGATGAATCCATGGGCCCTCTGGGATAAAAAAAAAGTATGTCATTTTTTAAAATGAATAAAACCTGTTAGTGTTGGCAAATTGCTGTGGTATAAGAGCATATAATAAAACACTATGGGATGTGCTGTTATTGGAAAATACTCAACTTGTGCATGGTAACAGTAACTCTGCTACCTTCACACCAACCTGTTGTTGATTAGTTTCCTTACGTAATGAGCGTACACGCCATTAAATCTCTCTAAGGCCGCCCTGATTGATGATTTAATTATTGCACTGCACAGTATGAGTATGTTAATGATGTAATACCATGCAATATTTGCATCTAACCCTATAGAATATTTCCATCTAACTGGATTTATTTTTGAGCAAAATTCACTCTGAGAGTCCAGCATGCTAACAAGTAAGATAAACTTCTGCAGCCTGGCTCGATCACCCGAGGCCATTTTCTTTTTCCGTCCCAGGGCAAACCGTGTCTGCAGTGACTGATGGACCAGCCTTGCTTACTTGCACTCAATTCTCCTTGGACGCTGCAGCCACTTTCGCTATAACACTATATTAAAAAGGACATCAAAAACGAATAGTTAAGTCAGTAAAAAGGCATCCCATAATCCCCGCAGCTTATCCCGGTGCTCCTGCTCCTGAGCTCGGCCATTTATTTATGGAAAAAATCCACCTTTTTTCACGGATGGCTGTCTTCTCTTCTCGTCTGTGTAGCTTGTATGAAGATGCCAAAAGATATGGCCTTGGGAGCTGACAAGCAGCGGGACGTAATAATAAATAAGTGTCAGAAGCCTTCGTCGGCAGAAAGACACATTATCCGTCAGGGTTTGTGTGGCACTGATGACAGCTAAGAGGTTTTCCCGGTCCCTCTCTCTCTCTCTCTCTCTCCGTCTCTCTCTCTCTCTCCGTCTCTCTCTCTCTCTTTCTCTCTCTCTCTCTCTGTCTCTCTCTGTCTCTGTGTAACGCAACATAAGAGACAAGAGCTCGAGCAGGAATCACAGAATATTTCCCCTCTGACTTCCACCAACCCCTCCGAGTGATCACGCCCCCTCCGAGAGCGACCGTATAGACCGTGTTCTTTGACAGAGGTGTCATGTATTTTGTGATACAGACGATTTTTAGAACTAGAAGTCTAGAACAGGGCGCCCGGAGCGGTGCAGCGAGAGCTAAAAATAATGCTCGTCTGAGGAAAAGGTGATCAGGGCGTCGCAGAGATATATTTTTACTACACTGGGAGTCTGAAGGAGCTTTTACGTCGATACGGTGCTAGCGAGAGCGTCTGTACTTGTCCAATGTAAAAGAGCGGGTTCTCGAGTGAAAAAGAAGTCGAAAGTCGGAAAGAAAGCATCCGACGAGTCTCAGAACACGGAGACTGGAAGCTAGCAGAAGTATCTGAATAGGAATTATGCTTATTTGAATAATTTACGCTTTACAATTTAGGCACAAATAAAAATCTCTCGTTTTGCGGATTTACCAGTGCTCTGAACTTGCTTGGGGTGAGATTTCATTTTATTACATTATTAACCATATAGTTTGAAATTATGGGTTATGGTTTTGAGATACAAAAAACAAAAAAATCCCTTTAAACAACCCCTTAAAGAACCCTTTAAAAAGTACAGATCTTACAGGCCAAAGCTGAAGCATTCCCAGTATTCCCAGGGAAAAAGTAAACGCTTCCAAAACTCCATGTTAGAAGAAGATCTAGAACCCAACAGTTCCAATATTTCAGGTTCTACCTCCAGGGAAACCATATCTACTTAGAACCCCCTTGCTAGATGGGTTCTTTATTACAGGGAACCCCAAGCAGAACTCCTTTAGGAAGTCAAGATCCATTAATGACCCAGAGAACCACTGAGGAACCGTTTTCTACTATTGCAAAGTAAAAATAAAAGGATAAAAATTGGCTTTAATCAATCTTGCCATCTAGTTTAGCAAATGCAAATTTTGATGTCCACCCACCGTACAGCTCACTGCGTAGGTCTACAATTATTGACTGCTGCGCTGCCAAAGTATTGGCACCCCACCAGCACATCCATCAATGGAAAAGGAGCACCACTGAGCAGATATGATTCAATTTAAGGCGTAATAAAGGGCAGGAAATGCTTAACAAAGTGTATATTACGACAACAATACTTCTGTGGCCGATTCCACAGCATTAAACATAACTCTAAATGGACCAAAATTAGGACATGTCATTCTTTAATAAGTGAACTTGTCAGCAGTGGTTGTATAAGAGGAATAAAACACTCGGTGTCATGCTGATATAGGAAAATAATCATCTTTAGACTGGTAACAGTATAACAGCATTACATGGAGTGTTTTATTCCTTAAATAGTTTGTTTTTAGAGCAAGACCATCCGTGTATAGCTCTAAGCACTAAGCTCTACTTCCAAAAGAAAGAAAAAAAAAATAGTGAACACTTTTTCATCTGCTGATGCACAGCACTTCTCCATTCTAACATGCAACAACAAAGAAAATTTCATCTTATTCCTTACATTTGAAGTTGGCCTTCAGAGAGCACAGCTCTTGTTAAATTGCACCAATTTTGGGCTGCGTGCTTGCATTATTAATAACGTCCGACCATTAGTAGCTCCACATCTCCAAGAGAGTGGATTCCACATCCAAACACGGCTCCTCCGAACACAGAGTACACGACTGCGTGCAAGTCTACGCGACTGCTTGTTTTCCCCACTGCTTATTCATTATAATTCAATTATTATTATTATTATTATTATTATTATTATTATTATTAGGCCATTTCCCCATGCTAATCTGTATCACATATTACACTTTATTACACACTTTCATTACTTTTTTATGGCTTTATGCTTCTATTAATGCCGACATTAAAGCATATTAAAATAACGTTTCTGTGCGGCAGTTAGATTTATATCCTCTTGTTTCATCTATCCCGTATCCCACCCAGGCTTTGCCAAGATAACCCACTCTACTGTAGAATTAGCTGCTCTTTTCTTTTCCAATGCAGAACACGAGCTCCAGAAATAATTTGCAGAAATTGGCCAGCCGTCCAGCGGGATCCTGACATCGCCAGACAAAAGCTCTGGCTCGCTTTCGCGCTGTTCTCTTATCTGCCCATGTACGATGATCGGGATTAGTCACAATGCTGACTTCACCCCGTCTCCATTAACAGTCACCCACGGCTTTGCCCTATCAATCCGACGTGCTTTGTGTTTCATGAGATGTTGTAACACATTGCAGTGTTGCCAAGATGCGCACAAAAATCAGCTAAACTGACGCAGCATCATGGATTGTACTCTGTTTCGAATTAAAAAAAAAAATAAAAATAGGAATTTTGTTAATGTTTATTAAATGTCTCTAATACCTGTGTAACCTAATAGTTGCACAAATGATGTTATACAGGTGACTATAATGTAAATATCGAGGGTCTTTTGACTGTTACTCAATGTAGTGGATA
Source organism: Pangasius mekongensis (assembly GCA_033441845.1). Taxonomy (NCBI): domain Eukaryota; kingdom Metazoa; phylum Chordata; class Actinopteri; order Siluriformes; family Pangasiidae; genus Pangasius; species Pangasius mekongensis. The sequence continues at coordinate 1,592,815 of JAKKZJ010000007.1, forward strand.
CTGTCTGCAGTTTTGTATTAGCCTTCTCATCTACGAGCGCTCCAGTCCTGCAGGTCACGAAATTCATCCAGCTACACGACGTGTGTATGGCGCGGCAAGCGAAGCCTCCACGCTTCGTTCGTTTTGTCCACAATTATGTCATATAGATTGTCGTCTTGCAGTGAAGTATGCTAACACCTTTAGACTTTAAATGTCAAGCTGCTCGTGTGCTGAAGTCGATATACACTTGTATTTACATAAAAATATGCTTCTGTAATTCATCTGTTACAGCACATTAAATCTTTATTAGTTACGATACACTTTCCTGTATAATTTATACTAAACTTCACAGGCAAATTATATTAGTCGTAATACTAATAAAACTTTAGCAAAGGGTACTACAAAAAACAAAACAACACGAGTCAATCATTCTGAAAACAAAAATGGGGACGAGTTTCATGTGTAAAGATGAGCTGCTTTCACCGTTGTTAAAGATGAACAGTAAAGTGTTAACTGCTTACTGTACCAATTTGGTAAAACGTGCTTGTCACGTGACAGGAAAAGGGTGGTGAATACTATGCAAATGTTAAGTAAATGAGCGGCTGCAATCAGACAAGGCTTTACAAAGGAGAAGACTCTTAATTTAAAAAAAAACTACATAAACCAACGTATCATTCATCATTTTACTGCCATCTATAATGTCATCTGTATTGTATTTTGCATGAGCCTTAGCTGCGTTTTAATACCTTCTCTGAGAAAGGCACAAGCACCACATCTTCAAATTTATCCAAAATAAGGAACATTTAAAGATGGCTGACCTTCTACATAGGTCTGATTTTATTTAGCGCAAATGCAACCAAATGCCTATACATTGTGCTCTAAACAGATATGAATAGGAGGTACATTAATCTTTTTTTGTTTTTAATATAGGTTCACAGGGCATCTGGTTGGGGCTAGAGGTGTACGTTGGGACTAAGTTCCACAACAACAATTAAAAAATTCTCACATGGGAGTGAGCAAATGGTCAGATATGAAGCTTGTGGAAAAAAGAAAGACCACGCTCTTTAACGTGAAAGTAGAGTGCTCATTCATTCATCCTTAGGAACTGCCTGGTCAGGCTCGCGCTGGTTTAAATTAGACTACTAGTTTGTTTATATTTTGGATAGCAGAACCATATATATTTATATAAATAGATATAAATTTTAAAAAATGCTCTGTAGTAAACCTTTCCATTTAGGCCACACCCACTTTGGGTTTAAATGCAAACACAGAGAGATACAGATACAGATAGTGTATCATTGTGTTAGACCCCTAGGCAGCCTCCTGCTTCATGAAACCCATTTTGCGTCCGTGATAACGACGTCCACGTGCTTGGCGAACCAGTAATCTCCATATCAAGCACATTACTTTATGACCTTGTACAGGTCGGGACAGAAAGCAGCCGTGAGGATGCTCAGGTTGGAAAATGTGATTGTAAGTCACTGTGATGAGCGTAATGCACGGGTGCGTGTGAATAAATAGGCTTTGGTCCGGGAGCACGATACGTCTTCATTTCCTGACGTAAATAAGGCGCTGCTTGATGGCTGAAGTGAAACTCATTCTTGTTTTTGCCTTTAAGCCAATATTCATCTGCTTTCATCTGCTCTCTTATTAATATCTGTGTGTGTGTGTGTGTGTGTGTGTGTGTGTATGTGTGTGTAGGTGGTGTCAAGGACACACTGCATTGCTTAGAGTCTGTGCTGCGTGTCCTAGTTGCCTATACAATGAGTTCCACATAAATGACACACATGAAGGACGACTAGTTTGTTTTTTTATGTCACTCTTAAAGGGATCATTGGGCCAAAAAAATAAAACATGTAACTCATAGACTCATAGACCTACAAGGCTAAGGTAGCTACCAATTATTTAAATGTATCGTCACCAGATTAGCACACTGCTTTGCGGAGTTGTTCACTGCTCAATACAAACAAAAAGAAATAGTTTGGTGTCAGTCTGCTCTAGCATCAGACTCAGGTAAAGGGGTGTGGCCTAATGTTTGAAGACCAGCCGGTGATCTTCACCTGTCCGGTTTGGGTCGGTCTGTGGCCACTGTAGCATCAGATTCCTCTCGACATGGTCTTCTGCTGTTGCAGCTCACCCACCTCAGGTTTAGACCTGTTCTGAGATGCTTTTCTGCTCATCACGGTTGTACTGAGTGCTTATTTGAGTTACTGTAGCCCTTCAGTCAGCTCCGAGCTCTCTCATCAACAAGGCGCTTCTGGTCTCTTCTGGTCATTCTGATGTGAACATTAAGTGAAGCTCTTGACCTGTATCCGCATGATTTGATGCATTGCGCTGTTGATTGGCTGACTGGATAATTGCATGAATGAGCAATAAAGTGGCTGCTGAGTGTATGTGTGCATTTCATTTTTAAGCATTTCCCCGAGGGATAAAAACAACTAACACTTTACTGCACCATATTTATCGACTGATTGTTATTTCTAGGTACTTTGGGGCAAAGGGGATATTTGGAATTTACTGTGCTTTATTTATTTTATTTGTTAGTTTGTGATTTTGGGCCAAGCTATCACTTTTATCTATCCATTCCAGAGTTTCTGTTTTTTTTTTTTTTTCTTTTTTCAGCATGCTCCTGTCAAGCAAATCAACACCGACTCTCAGAGACAAGATGGAGAACATCTTACCAGATAAGAACAAAATGTGCTGTCACAGTCACCGTAGCGTGAGGATGAGAGTTCTCGTCTGTTCCCTGGAAGAGACACACAAAGAAATAAAACTTTTAGAGCCAGAAAAAAAAGTTAGTTTAGCTGAAAAGCAGCAGGAGAGCGGTACCGGTTTCAGCACATGCTTTACTGGGTGTTAAGGATTTAAACGATATCATCAGTGAACATCCACGCATTTCCGAAACACAATAAAAGAATTAAGGAAGGGTTTTATCGTCCTCTTTCACCACTTTATTACACTCAGTCATGCGTGATATTTTCTCTAGACGTTTAACACACCCAAGTCTCGTCACAGACCTACAGAACTTTCCAGCATACATATGTTAATTAAAGAGACACCAAAATAGATCAAAATAGCAGCGCCGGCGCTGGTTTTCAGGTCGAAGACCAGCAGACAATCTCGGGAGACGTGCTCCTGTGTTCTTTGGTTACATTTTACAAATTTACAGGGACAGAGAGGAAGAGAGGTGTGATACTGGAATTCATATTTCAGAACAGTACTCTGAACAGTTTTGGGGCGTTCTGGTGTCCTAAATGTCAGCAGAACCACAATTATGTCAGTTTTATTGTTTGATTTCAGGAGCAGCACTTGTGTACTGAGAACTAACAGTTTCCTTTTAAAGCACTTCGCTATAAACCTGCGTACGGTTCAAAATCGTATTTCAGATTTTTTATTTTTATTTTTTTAAATCATCATCATCATCATTCTGCCACGCATTGATTTACATTGATTTCAATTATAGTAACAGATCTCAGCTTTTCTTCAGGTTCACAAAGCAAAGGAGAAGGAGATCAGCGTAATTAACACCTGCTCCCTGAATATAGTCCCGGCCTGTATCATTATTATTTCACGTTATTATTTGACATTATTATTATTTCAGCTGGACGTCCGTTTGGTTTCCAGAACGTCACACGTATGGGGTGTGGGATAAGTCGCATGAGGAGGTGTGTTTGATGGAGACTACAGAACACCTACAACAGGTTTTCCCCCAATATGCGCCCTAAACAAATAATATAACCAAATAAATTCAGCATAAAAAAAAGATTTGTTACATTTATTTCAGATAATGAGTGCAATTATTATTATTATTATTATTATTTTAATCTGGACACATTTTTAATAATTAAGCAGATATTTAGGCAAGATACCAAAACATGAGATATTGGATGTTTGTCATGAAGGAAATAAACAGGAGTAACTAGCATTTTATTCCCTTCATACCTGCTGAAACAGAATATAGCTTTATAAAGCTGAAGAAAAGCATGTTTTAATCTAATCTAGTTAGTCTAAAAATAACACAATTATGGTTTAATTAAAAATCTATTCAAATTATAAATTATTTTATTAAGTAGACTGGTCTGTTGTAAGTTTTGTACAAACTGAGCCATTTCTTTCTAAAAGTTGCTTAGGACTTCCAGACCACCAGGGGGCGCCATGATTTTTACACTAGACATGAAAAAAGCACAGTTTTTAATACTTTTTAATCATTTGGTGAAACGGTTTATGTATCAGGATGTTTCAGGGCGCCCCCTTGTGATGTGAAAAGAAAAGAAACCGCAACTGACGTAACTAAATTAGGTATATAATCTTAAAAAAGGTCATGAAGTGATGATCATGAAGTGTTTATCTGAGATGGTAGAAATTTACAAGGAAAAAAAAAAACAGAACCCAGAACAAAACTCCAGTAAGAAGTTAATGCTAATTAATTGGATTTGTCTGTTTTCTTGTTTCTGCCTGATTGGGAAAATAGCTAGCTAGTATCTCGAGTTAGCTAGTAGCTTGTATCTTGTTTGGTTGTTTTTATTTCATTATTTATTAAACTGTTTTTCCGCTCATCCAAGGACCCTGAGAATGCTAAGTTGTCACAGAGTTGTTGTAACTCAAATGTTCAGAAACACCCCTGTGTATGAATATGGACAAGTGATGGTCATGTCATTAAGTTTAACTGGAATTGTGCTGCACTTGTTTTTTATACAAATGTGTACAAGCACAAGCAAAAGAAGAGAGAAGGAATTCAAAATGGAGTCCCAATATTCTGTTCATGCTCCATTTTTCAAATTGCTATGACACCACATATTTCTTTCTGACAACTACACGTCCGCTCCTGACACGTTGCTTTAATTGTTATTGTTTTTTTGTTAGGTGTGTTTACAGACACCTGATATTCATGCAATTAGTCCATCATATGTTATTGTCAGTTCAGTTAGTAACAGCTGGGCGAATGCTGACATCTTGTTTACGACAAATTCGTATTTGCCTTAATATTTGATGACATTAAAAAAAATAAAACTAGCACTTGGTACTTTACTCAGGTCATATGTTAAGACTGTGTCTAAGACTGAAAATCAGAAGTACTTTTGGAGATACAACCGTAATGTTAAAAATATGTTCCGCTGATTTAAAATTGTTAGCTGGGATGGAAAAACCTAAATGAACTCCACTGTATGAGGCTTCAGAGACTATAAATGAATAAAATATGCTGTACTGTACTTAGCCTTTAGTGTGTAGACTCGAAGATAAAACACGCCATCGGTTATGACAGCGGCGAGGAGAAACAATACGAAGTTGCTGTTTTATGTTCTGCACGGGAAAAAGCCATGAGCCAGCAGAAAGCCGTCTGACAGCGAAAGTCAAACATCACACACGCTTTCAGATAAAAAAAAAAAAAAAAGTGTGCAGCGTAAAAGAGGCCATGTTTCCTTTTAGAGGGAAAGGAAGAAAACAAAAGAGGGGGGGAGATTTGAGAGAGAGAGAGAGAGAGAGAGAGAGAGAGAGAGAGAGAGAGAGAGGAAAAAATGTAGGTACACATGCATTTAGGACGGCAAATATCAGTAACAGGTACAACTTTTTTTTTTAAATCTTTACCTCTGAGTTGTACAGTAAAGTGTCTTATATCCCATAATTTGCCCTACGAGAAGTTTGAAGATAATCATTTCATTATGGTCAAAAACGGTTGATGGTGAATGTCACGGTTTCCCCTTTTTGCATCACAGTTCCAATTTTGTTTTTCGGTTTGGTCTCCGCCCCGTCTTATGATTGGTGTATTTCCCTAATTGTGTTCACCTGTTCCATGTTTCCGCCCACTGAACACTACACTCCATTCAAAATCTCTTCACTCGCTTGTGATCAGTAGTTTGGTGTCCACACCATACGAACTTTTACAACTATACGAACTTTCTCCCTAAACACAACACCATCTTTGATCGCCTAATCCTGCCTTCTCATGAAAATAAATGTGACCGCTCTGTCATGTGATGTGCTCTGTCATTATTTTGTGCAGAAAAAAAAAAGAAAAATGAGAAAAATGTGGAGGAAGGATCGCTTCGAGAGATGCCGACAAAGAAGATTGTCTGTTCTGCAAAGAGAACTGGAGGTATAATGTAAAAAAGTAGTTGCTTTTATACTATTCATGTTGTTTTTGTTATTATTCTTGCTGTTCCTAATGACCATTTGGGTCTGACATACCAAATAACGTCTGACATGCAGACGCATTATTATTATTATTATGTTACATTTTGCCCTCGAACTCAGATTCAGAGATCTGCTGCGCGTGACCGCACATGTATTTGATTTCCTCTCGGATTCTCATTGGCTGTCTTCCTTAGCATTGTTCTTGCTACTACTCGTAGAGGCACAGACACTACAACATTCATCGTCGAGAAAGTCAAACGTGCTTGAAAATATTGGCGCCTCAGCACTCACTCACAACTCAGGCATGTTAGTCGCCAAGCGCCAAAATTAGCTGGCGAATAAAATCGTTTAGTCCGTGCTTGGCTTTATTTACAAACTTTTCTGAGCAACGTTCCCTACGTTTAGTGTTCTCGGTTTCCCGGTTTTGATTCTGATTGCTGTTACTATGGACACAGCTATAATTCATGGTTTGCCTTCAGACAAATTCACACCAAGTACCTGCCTCATCCTCCTCCGCTTTACAATAAACATTTTCAGTTTTAGTTTTCATCAAAATAAAATAACATCGGCACTATTGCAGCGGCAGTGAAATAAATAAATAATTGTACATTTTTGCAAAAGGTTCTACCTGGAACCTTTTCTGAAAGAGAAACGCTTTATCACAGGCTTATGCGTGTAGATCCTTTAAGACTCTTTGACATCATTACATGTTAGTCCGTGCCTCAAAGCAGAATCTGTTGCTAGTTGCGTTACGGAATGTAAAATAAAAATGCTTGTAATGTTAGTATACATTTACACACGAGCAGCTGTGACTGAGAGGAGAACCGGCCGCTTGGTGTTAATTGCTCTGAGGCGACTGTGTCTCCCTCTGAGAGCCTGACCAATCACACTGGATCTCATTGTGCAGGCAAATGTCACAAATCCCCATGGATACACACCGTAATATGTGTGTGTGTGTGTGTGTGTGTGTATGTGTGTGTGTGTGTGTGTGTGTGTGTGTGTCTTAACCAAAGCGTGTACTTCTGCTCTCACACAGCAGAATGTAATTCACATGATATTTTCTAGTCAACAAATGAAAATACCTGCTGCAGGGAATACTTATTTATTTCTATATTTTCATGCACAAAAAATAAAAGCATCCTATAAAAAAGTTTTTATTTTTAAATCAGCTTCCTGTTTTTAGTGGTCAGAGTTTGTCTAACATTTTATTATTTTTTTAAATTTCATTTCAAATCAAGAAATAGAAACAAATAAAGTGGATTTTCTATTTATTTACCTTCCACTTTATTTATTTTTCTATTTCTTGGCTTAAAATTAAAATATTATACAATATAAAAATTTTTCTAATAGAAAAATTGAGACAGTGGATGGTAAATAACTAATTATTTTAATGAATTTAATTTCATTTTAATTTCGTTTTATTTAAAATAAGAGATGAAAACATAATTAAAGTAGCAGGTAAACATATAATTAAATATGTCTGTTTCTTCCTCCTATACTTCTCCCTTTTTTCCTTTCTTTCTTTTTTTCTTTTCATATGAACATTTGTGAGAATATACCCTTAGAATACCCTTCTTTACTCCGTTCTCCATAATAAACACTGAGATGACCCCGTTCAGTGATTTCCCTGTTCTCTAGTCGCATATGAAGCTCATTAGGACGCATGCGCTGCTCATTAATCTTCATTGTTTATTCATATCCTTCCATTCATCATGAAGTTTGCACACAAATTAGGCCTGGGGGAAGGAGCAGTTTATATACCGTCTTTACACCTCTTTAAAGGTTTTATTATTTTTTTTTCCTGATTACTTTTTCTTACGCTGCTCACGCCTCCGTCATCGCCAATCAGAGAGTCAATACGCAATCAGAGCGAGCTGCGGCTCACACCTCTGCTCACTCGGGCCGTAAAAATGTGAATGATTTGTGATATTTATGGGCATAAAAGCCATAAAAGATGCAGTCTGGTTCTGCAGGGAATGCTGCCGGAGTCTCAGAGGTAAGCTAACGCGGGCATTAGCGTCATGAGCTAGCATCCGGTGCGATGCAAATTTCTGAGCAGAAGCTCTCGGGCAGCTGACATCAAAGCCGTATTTGTGTGCGCCGTCTGTGCCGGTGTCAGTGATGACGCTTCCGCAGGGCAAAACGCGACAGCACAGACAAGCCGTCGCTAATCCGGTGCTGATCGACTTCATCAAAGCTTCTCGCAGAGTTCTGGCTTGATTAGCATGCAAAGTGTTTACAGAAAATAAACGTGGGGCTATTTTAGGAAAATGGGAGAAAGGATAAACAAATGAGGTTATCATGAATGACCGGGTGCAGTAATGATACAGTATTAATGGAGAAATATCATTTAAAATCTGACAGATGGTAGCATGCTAAGACCTGAAGATCGTATGTAGATTCGTAACGATGGCATTTGAGAAATGACTCACCGTGTTGTGCTCTTATAGGAAAATAATCAACGACTTAATGGTGTGATGAAGCAGAGTTACTGTTACCACCCCGAAGTTAAATCTTTTCCAATAACAGCCCATCCTGAAGTTTTCCCTTCCTCTAATACCACAGCAATTTACCAACGATTGTAACTTTTAATTTATTAAAGAACAATATGTCATACTTTTTATCCATTTACGGTTACATTTAACATTGTGGAGCATCCATAAAACTTACATTACAGCAGCTGATATAAAGACAAAAATAAAACACAGCATGTCACGTTACTGAGAAACTTAAAGTTACAGCTTTACAAAGCGCTGACACTGGAGACTCCTTCCATAAATGTTCAATAAACGTCTCCTTACGGAAAAATCTGTTCAGCGTCCGCTGTACAAATTCCTGTGAATAAGCTGTTGCTATGGAAACGATAACGATAGCGCATTAGAACACATTAATATAGACCTGTGATTTTAATATAGACCTGTTACAGAAAATTAATCAACACCGTCTGACCAACCGATAGCTGTGTATGAACCACAGCCGGTTTGAGTGTTGTTTAAATCACAATAAAGGGACATCTGGCTCATTTTAATGTCCTGTATTCAATAGTAAAGAACCTGAGCTGAGCTAAAATATGTCATTGTTTCCCAAAGGGGAAAATCTGGAGCTGTTTAGTAAACCCCACCGGCTCATGGATTACAAAAAAAATGAGGCCAACTGCTTTAATTTTTTTTTTTTTTTTTTTAAATCTACTTATGGACATATTTTACTGTTTTTGCTAATCAGTTGCAGATGGCTACATACAATTATAAACCAGAGATGTTTCACAACAACGTCATCCTGTTTTCTTTTCTTTGCTTGCCACCATTTTGTTGGGGCCATGGCAGGAACATATATGCAAAAGAAACAGGTTTCCCACAATACTGCAAGCAACAAATCACCATGCAAATGATAAAGATGCTCTGAAATTATCCAAAAGAAATATTTCTGGTTAAATGCAGTGACTGATTTTATTTACACCCTGGGCTTTCTATAAGCAGCGTAGTCTATGATATGTTAAATATGTTAACTTTTTTTTTTTCGTTCTAACTGGTTTGCTTGGCTTAGAACAAACCAAAATGAAAAATAAATTGTTTCTAATCCCTAATCTAATCAAGTGAATTTGAAAGTTGTGACATGCACAATACAATAACGGACAATTATTATACAATTGTTAATACAGAGCGAGCGTGGTTATTAAAGGCGAGCGCTAGGTGCTGGGAATTTCAAAGGTATTTCTTCGCAAGAAAACTGCACAGTATCCGTGCGCAGAGAAACTGTCGCATGTGAGAGAGAGCAGTTCACTTGTGCGAGCACTGAGCACTGACACACATGAGCTTAAATCCCTCTTACTCACCAGTGTCTACACTCTGCTCTGCCTGCTCAGGAGGGCCGTCCTCATGCCCTCTATTGCAGATACAGTTTAAACGCTGTAACATCGTAAACATAAAACTCAGCATGAGGAGCTCCTCACTAGCAGCACAGACGTTAACATCAAACAACGTTAAACAAAGCTAAATAAAACCTTCCCTCATGCCCCGATTGATTAAGACTAAATGACATTTCAGCAAGTGAAAATAACTAGAATGTAGTCATTTTTTGCTAGTATTTCCTATTATAAGATTACAGTAAAGCTAACATACGAAATTACACCTATTTTCTTAATCTGTTTGAATATAATTTTGCTTGTTTTTAGAAATAAATGCTAAGAAGTAGCAAAATTATCTGCCAATAGACGAAGACTATTTCAAGTTTCATCTTATGACTATAAAATGACTAGAAATAGGTGTAAGATCATATCGGGTTTATTGTAATCTTATAATAGGAAATACTAGATTTCCTATATAATGTTCTATATTTAAGATATTTTCACTGTCTATGATGTCATTTTGTTCAGTGCTCATACTTGTACTTAGTCTAAAAAAAAAGTTATTGTTATCATCATCAACCAAATTAATAGAAAGGCAAACTCAATTTATTTTCAATGTCACCTTTAATAAGGAAGGACATTAATATAAATAAATGTCCGTTATCGAGAACTTGCGGCGTAATTGAACATGCGCTGTATTACCGCGAGCTCGTACAGGAGAGTTCGTGGTGCGGAGCGCAGCGCAGTGATTTGTGGACGTTGTGTGAAAATAAGGCCGTTCCTGATTATACAACACGACAGCAGTGTGTAATGTATTGCAGTGTAAAGCAGTGCAGGTATTAAACAACACGCTGCACAGTGATGGAGTAATATCATCTCCAACCGCGTTAATCAGGTTTAAACCCCACTCAGAGCCAATATCTTCATCTTTTAGGTGTCAAACGTCCGCAGTAATAAAATAACTGTGCATTAAAGCTATAATTTGATTTGGTTTAGCTTCGACTTCATTCCCACTGAAGATGAAGAGAACGAGAGCAATGTCACTAAAATAATAGCATCGATGCAAATTAAAGTGGCTGGAGGATCCATGTGCATTCATCTGTCCGCTTTGATTTATTTATTTTTATTTCTCTCGTTCGCATTCTCTCTTAAACATGCTAATATGGAAACCGCTGAAGCGGCTAGGCAGATGATTTGTAGGTTCATATCCATTCTTTTGAAAGATGCTTTTAGCTGAAGTGACTGCATACAGGTCGAGTGAATCTCTATTTTATTTGCCTCAAATATCACTGTTGCTCATTTTAAATAAAGAAATTTTAAGGAAAAAAAAAAGAAGAATAGTCTGCATTTAATTTATGTTTTTTTTTTCCTTTTTTTGATCATTCATCACATCCTGATCTCAGTCTGACGCTCAGTGTATTACTCAGTCTAATAGTATAATATCCAGTGCAATGCTGAACGCAATGCTCAGTAAATACTCAATAGTGATGGGACGTTCTTGAACGATTCGTTCATTTTGAACGAATCTTTAATGTGACTCGGGAAGAACGAGTCGTCTCGGGGAGTGATTCGTTCAGTCGCGCATGCGCAACATCCTATAGGCTCTGTACTGGAATTAGTTCACCGGTTTCGAGTCTTCGAGTCTGAGTCGTCCGTTCATCACGTGACCGGCCCATGAGCGTAATGCAGTCTGAGCCGGAAAGAGAACTGATCAGTTCATCTCTCGAGTCTTTCGAGTCGTTCGTTCTTTTGTCACGTAACATGACAGCATTGGAGAGAGAAATTAGTTAATTTACAACCTTATTATTATAATTTACTCTTACAGTTACGTGATGCGTTCCTAGTCTCAAATTGTTGCTTTTAATTTCTGTCATGATGGTTATTTTCCATAACACTGAATGTGATAAAGGTAATAAAGACTCTTTATTACCTTTACCACATTCAGTGTTATGGAAAATGCGTAACTGTAAGAGTAAATAATAATAATAATAATAATTACTATGTACCCGTTTGAAAGGAAGGTTGTAAATTGACTAATTTCTCTCTCCAATGCTGTCATGTTACGTGACAAAAGAACGAGTGACTCGAAAGACTGAGAGATGAACTGATCAGTTCTCTCTCCGGCTCAGACTGCACTGGTTAAGCTCATGGGGCGGTCACGTGATGAACGGACGACTCAGACTCGAAGACTCGTCAGATAAGAGGTGAGGTGAGCTAATCATAGACTAAAGATCCAGCTAAACAATGAATTAACGTTTTCTGTTTCTTATAGCATTACAGTTCTGTCTTGTTTGTAGTGTGATCAACGTCTGCGTAAGTAGTAGACGTGTTAGGGAAGTAACACGTAACATTTTAATTACATTTTGCTAAAATGAACGAAATGACTCGAAAAAAGATTCGTTCATTTTGCTGAACGAGACTCAAAGGTCCGAACTTCCCATCACTAATACTCAATCCAATACTAAGCATATTACTAAGTATAACAATCAGTATAACAGTATAATACTCTGAATAATACTCAATATAACAGTATAATACTCTGAATAATACTCAGTATAACAGTATAATACTCTGAATAATACTCAATATAACAGTATAATACTCAATATAACAGTATAATACTCTGAATAATACTCAGTGTAATAGTCGCGTTGAGCATTACTGACGAGATTAATAACAGCGTGAGTAATAATCTCAGTAAGTCCATAGCCTAAGATGATCTTTAGTGAACTTCAGCAGCTGATAAACACAGAAACAGTGAACTTCTCCTTGACGTCCAGCAGAGATTCATCACAATTATGACAAACCCTTCAGTGTCGTTATCATCAGTTCATCACACTTTATTCATTTCCTTCATGCTAGTAAAGGTGAATCTGTGATTAATATCAGACCACATCCGAGGATCACAATCTAATTCCAGGCCATTTTCGTTACAGATGTGTAGGCACCAACTCGATTAAGACTTCTTCCATACATCCAGGAAGTGGAGAAGTGGACAAGTGGATTAGCCTTGATGCTAAAGTTTATCTTGCTCGCCCACGCCCGTGCATTAGTGCTTCATGGATTTTATTTCGTGCTGCATTCTGAAGTCAAATCTGAAAATCAGTTTTTTTGCTGATTGCTGCATTGTGCTTCTATTTTTGCCTCTTGTGCTGAGGGACAATAGCATCGACCTTCAACATGGATTTGGTTTCATTTTTTTTTTTATACAGACTGCTCCCTTTTTTTTTCCCCTCTACTGTTATGCTAAGCCAGGCATTACCAGTGTGCTAATCACACCAGCGTATTTGCATAAGTGGAACGGATTCAGTAGCAATGAAGATCGTTTCACAGCGAGTTTTTAAACAGGTCGGGGAGACGGCAGGAGGCCCTCCGCTGAGCGTTATGCAATTTACGCAGCGGTAGACGCTTCGTATTTCGCTGCAGCGGCGCGATAAGGAAACAGTGCTGTTAGCGCTTTGGGGAGAGCAATGCACCATCATGTGTGTCTGAGAGCGTCGTCGTCATCACGGATGCAATCTGTCAGGCCCAGGATGAGGCCGAGTCTCGATGTGGCATCACGAGATATGGGCTTTTAAAGAGGCAATAAATCACTGCAGCAGGAGGAGGAACGCAGGCAGAATCCTCATGAATCATTCTTAAGTTTAGGGCTTTTCTTCCCTACTTTTAACGAGCGCTGAATTCCCGAACCAGCACACCTGTAATGTAGGATTATCTCATGAAATGACTTCGCTTTGTCGCATCTCCTAATTCTCTTTTTAAATTCTTTTGATTAAAATTATACTTCCGCACGTTTCTGCTCTGACTCGCTGGACGTACACGCTACATCCAGACTGTCTTCTGCACAGCAGAATCACATTTCAGCAATTTATTTATTTATTTATTTTTTTTAATCTTTTTTTCTCACTTTTTTTTTCTTTGGAGTGATACTCTGCTACCCTTCACATAACGGGAATAATCACTGTGGCTGCAATAAAAACATTTTTAACATTTTATATATATATATATATAATGACCATTGGTTATAGACTATTTTTCTTTATTTTATTCATTTATTTTATTCATATGTTTTATGATGATAATGGTGATGTAGTAGATTTATTTATTTATATTTAAGTAATGCAGTAGAGATTCAAATATTTACGGTGGGAATGTTTTTTATAATTAATAAATAAATAAATAAATAAATAAATAAATAAGTGCTTCTAGAAGCATGCCTGTAGAGTGATGCAAATTTTTTTGAGATTTTTTTTAGCCATTGTGTTTCCCCAGGGGTCTGTGAAGGTTATAGTTCATTGGTGGAGATTACAATCAGATTATAATACTTATAACAGGATTAAAAAAGATTATAGTTTTAATCCTAATCAGTCACTGGATGTGTTTAATCCAAATAGCAATAAATACATTTTTAAAAAGTTACAAATTACTTTAAAAAGTGCAGTTTGAATAAAAGCTGGAAACGTGCTGAATTGCTGTAATACTCAGTAGCTGCTATGAAGAGTGCAGAAACACGTTACAAAAAATAAATAAATACAACACAGCTAAATTAAATATATATATATATATATATAAATACAAAAAATAAAGTAAATAAATAAGTAAAATTCTCTACAAATCAGCTTTGATTTTTCATTTACATCACTTTAATCATCAACTTTTTTTTTTTTTTTTTTACATGTATTTTATCTCTGTTTTTTTTTTCCTTTTTTTTTTATATTCTCTTCGCAAACTGCACATCGAGCTGTTTCCCGCTGTTTATGAAGCCAAAAATATGATTAATTCAGCTGGAGAAGAATTTCTAATTCACCCTTTGCTTCTGTTTATGCAGGTTTAATTTGGGGTACTGACACACACACACACACACACACACACACACACACACACACTGGTGCAGTATTAAAGAGGAGGAAGTGTTCTGTTTTTGGCTCGGGCGAGTGAACTTAGCTGGAAAGAAATATGGAAACTGAAACACTTCCAGGTCTCAGATGTGCTATTGACGCTGCGCTAAAGTGCTTGACTTCTTTGTTTTTCTAAATAGAGCAATAAAATGTATATTTAGCAAATCTCTTGCCTCTAGCACACACACACACACACACACACACACACACACACACCCCACTAGCTTCATGAATAATGTAAACAAGTGTGGAAATGCACAGATGAATAAATGAATGAGAAAACCAACCTGAATAATAATAATAATAATAATAATAATAATAATAATAATAAAACTTTTTGCAGTTTTCTGTGTTTCTGCATCAACAAATTTTAATATGATCTTCATTCAGGTGAAAATAAATAAGAAACTTTAGAATTTGAATTAGAAACAATTTCTTAAAAAAAAAAATGTTTATCTCCTCTGTTTGATTTTTACTTTTTTTAAATCAATTTTTGTGACTTAAATTAAGAGCTGATCAGATTTTAGAAAACATTGTTTTAAAAAAAAATCTAATGACAAATGGTTTGCAAACATGTTTATTTCACTTTATTTGTTTTTTATTTGGTTGTTTTTGGATTTAAATTATCACCTGATCACATCTTAGAACCCATTTATTAACAAATAAACAAACAAACAAATAAATAAATAAAACCATTCTAACCGTAACATTTCATTTTTTTTAAGGTTAAGACTTTTATTATTATTATTATTATTATTATTATTATTATTATTATTATTATTAACAACTTAAATGAATATTTAATCCCTTCATAACAATAAGCCCAAGTGCTTTTCAAATGTGGCCCAACATTCAACTTTTCCCCAAACTGTGCTGAAAGAATCTCACTTCTAAGTGTAGCATTAAAATTATTTCCTGTTTCCCTACAGGAAGTGGAACATGGCCGGACAGTCCATTACGCGGCGGTCAGCATTTATCTCCCAGATGAAGAGAGTAAAGCGTAAAGAGTAAAGATGGAGTTCTTCATGGCGAGTATTGATTTTGCCCAATGTGCTGAGCTTTAAATTGATTTAGGCACATATTGCTTCGTGAAATTAGGAACGAGGCACAGCTCAATAGAGCAGACGCTCAGTAATAAGTCGGCTTCTGTGAAACACACACACACACACACACACACACACACACACACACACACACACACACAGAGTTAAGGAGCATTGGGTGGAATCAACAGAAATTAGACTAGTGCTAATGATTTCATTCTAGCTGAAATATCAATCGTGCTACAAACCGAGATAGAAATGAAAGGCGGAAACTGCTGAAGGTGGTCGAGGTGTCGTCGTCTTCAAGTCTTTTATTTAAAGTGAAAAGACTGCCGTGTCTCAGATTAATTTAATGACTTGAACCTCCTGTGCTTTACTGAATCAGGACAGGTGTGACACAATGACGAAGTGAAGTTTAACTCTAAGTAGGCGTGGCCTTTTCCCCCAGCTAGATCACTCAAGTTTCTTTCTTTTTTGTTAAATCTCACTTGCACTATTTCTGTTTGTACTTGCTGGTGATATTTTCCCAACGTCCCCAGTATTTGCCGGTGTTGCTGTTAGCGTTCCCGCCTCACTGCTCCAACATCCTGGGTTTGATCCTGCGCTCAGGTTACGGTCTGTGCTGTGAGGAGTTTCTGTGCATGCGTCCACGTGGGATTCCTCGGGGTTCTCCGTTTTCATCCCGAGCACGTGCCGATAGGTGGATTGGCTTAGCTAAATCGTGCCATAACAAAGCGCACAACAATAACTGCTGAGCAAAAGTCCCACACACACACACACACACACACACACACACACACACACACGAACACTATCATACCTGCACCTGTTCAGTCACTGACCCACAAGACAAACAGAGCAAAGGCTGCAAAGAGGAGGCGCTGATATACATTATGTGCACTTAAGCCTCCCCGTGTGCTCTTACACTCACTCCTGAATAAACCATGAGCGGACACACAGCCTCAGTCCTCTGCATCCGGTTCTCTTCAAGAGTGCTCCGTGGCTGCATGTCAAGAACCTCACATAGCCCTCAGGGTCCAAAATGACTGGAATCCATTCGAACTAGAGAAATGCTTCAGCATCCACTGGGATACATAATCTCCAACTCACGTGAACGCAACACTCCGTGACTGAGTGCACGGCTTTCACAGATGCCTCCACACACACAACGTAACGTTTCACTAATAACCAACTCCACTGGAGTTACCGCATGTCCTGAAGTGTTTTATTCCTCTTACACCACAGCAATTTGCCATCATTAACTTTTCTTAAATTAAAACGCACACCTCTCTCTCTCTCTCTCTCTCTCTCTCTCTCTCTCTCTCTCGTGGTCATGTTACAGAGAAACCTCAAAGCGTCCTCCTCTCCTCTTCTGTCCTGAAGATCTCAGAAAACTTAAAGTTACAGCTCTGACTGTTACAAAGCGCTGACACTGGAGACTCCTTCCATACATGTGAATGAGCTGTGACTATAGAATGGATAACGTAGTAGAATGAGCACATTAATACAAACCTGTGCACTACTGTCAGAGCTGCTGGTATAGAAAACTAATCAAGACCTCGTGACCAATCAGAGCAGAGAATTCTAAGATGCATTGCATTGCTAGTTCTTAGTAGAAGCATCTTGAATGATCTGTATTGACCAAGATTGACTTAAATGCCATGCCAGCGCCCATGGCGAGGTTTCCTTTTCAAGAGATTTTAGATTATTTTGAGTTTTCTTGCGTTCTTGAAAAGTTAATAATTGTACATTGACAAGAGAAAAATGAAATATGGCTTCTGAGGATGTCTAAAGTCGCACACTGACAACAGAATATTTATACTTTTCTTTAAATACTTTATTTCTGACCTGTGCACCAGTCAAGATCAGCTGAATGAAATAAAGGAGAGAGTTATTTCTTTGCTTATCTCTGTGCAAGTGTGAAGACACAGGGAATGAGAGCATATGTTTTATTGATTTAAGGACTGAAATTCCAGTGTGCAGCAGCTCTAAAAAAAGGGAGAGGGAAAAAAATGCGTGGACATTTATGAAAACTGACAGCTGTCAGGAAGTGTCAGTCCTGCTGGAAAAAAAAAAAAGAATTATGGAGACCATTAGAGGTTTCTGTTAGTTCCTGATGGGTTTGTAATGGTATGAAATTGGGTTTTGTGTGTATATATATATATATTTCATAATATAAAACACCCCAGTGGTTTAACGCAGCGGTTCCCAAACTATTTAAGCAAATGACCCTGACTGGATCTTATGAATTTTCTCTTCCCCCGAGCCTTGACCATCCTCCATTTTCCATATTCCACATTTATAATTTAAGAATTATTAGAACAATTGTACCCCTTCCTCATATGTGCAACATAAATGACCTTGCAAAGACAACGATCATTTTTCACTGCACACAGGAATGTATCACGGTGCTCGGTTTTTGCTTCTTCTCATTATTTACCCTCACACTTGTGAATCAATATTCAGTAATTTGCATAAAATCTTCGTTTTTTTTTTTGTTATTTTCCGTTATTCTATCGAGTCACTCGTTTTCAAGGAAATACCAGAGGTAGATTTGTCCATTTTTATCCAGTGTGACTCCCTGGAACATTTCAAAACAGTAGTGCACACAATACATCTTCATAATTAGCCCAATATTTATAATTTGGCATATAACTGAATAAAATAAAAGAGGAGATTGTGCGTTCCTCTCACAGCACCGTGTGTAAACCAGGCAACTCAACACGGGAACCATGGGTTTAACATGTGCCTCTCACTGGCTGGATGGTTTTCTACAGGGAGTTAAAGGTGCCGTACTGGAATCTGGTGGTCTCTGGACCCCGGGGTTTAATGGTGATTCAATGGACATGAATTGACTTCTACCCTTGTGGACAATTGATAAATTTTATTATGATAGAACATTTCTGCGAATACACATTGAATATATAAGAATATCACAGCTCCAAGGTTCCCGATGCGATCCTGAGCTTGGGTTACTGTCTTGAGTTTCGGATGTTCTCCTCATATCCATATGGGTTTCCTCCACCTTTGTCTGGAGATGTTTATTTAACATTTCTGGAAGGAGTCTCCAGTGTCAGCGCTTTGTAACAGTCAGAAGTAAAGCTGTAACTGAAATCTTCAGGGCCGTGTATTCCTGCCTTTGCACCCAGTGTTTCTGGGATAGACTCCGGATCCACTGAACAGGATAAAGCGCTTAATGAAGATGAATGAATCTGTAACTGAATCAATAATGAATTGACTTTCGGGGAAAAAGAAAAAAAAAAAAAAAAACTGGATCTCAAATCCAAAGTGGCTCAAGCAGAACCATTACTGTAACTTCAGATCATGATTGGATTAAGTCGCAATCCAAGCTAAACTGCATTTGAAACAACTATCTAATCTTAAAACCCTAAAAAACCATAAAGCAATAGGTCTTGTGTTATTTGCAAACAGCATGAACATTTCCATGTCTCTTAACGAGTCCAGGGTTATTAAGATCATTATATAACACCTGATTTGTCACTAATAGTTCCTCATATTCCTGGAGTAAACATACAACCCACACATTCATATACGTCTTCTTGTAAAAAAATGCTTTTCCTGCTCCAAGACTAACGACGAGCTCTGATAATTAGCACATTAGCACGAGAGTTGAAGCAGTTGGGCAGAGTAACTCATGCAGGGCTTAAAAACGGCACGTCCGCTTTAATCCCGTGTCCTCGGCTGTGTACTGTAAAGCGCGCTTAGTTATCGTCCCACCATTGTTATTTTATTCTCCCCTTGTGTACAGCACCTGCTTATGGGTCTGAGATAATCCTTCCTGAGCTGAATCAGATGTCTCGGAGCCAGCGCAGGAAGAGGAAACCTGCTTACCTCGTGCTTTTCAATCAGCAATCGGCGTAAAGTCTCTAGCGGCAGTAAAATGAGTCAAATCAGAGGAGCGCCATATTTTTATATAATTGGATGTTGGGGCAGTGTGAGATGCTCACAGTGAGGTTGGAAAGTTTACTTTGCATGCGTTGTTTTGACAAACAAAGCATGAGAGATAAAATGAATGCCACTGAATATGTGCAAAAGTATTCACCCCACTTGAACTTTTCCATATTCTGTAGCATTGCAGCCCAGAACTGAAATGACCTTATATTTAGTTGGGATTATATATCATACAGCTACACCAAATATCCCAGAATATTGAAAATAAAAGTGTCTGATTAATCCCCTCTTTACCTGCTCAGTGACTTTTGGTGGTCAATCTCTTCTAGGCAGATTATTATTCCATATTCTTTCCATTTTTTTTTTTAAATCATGGTTTGCTGGATGTTCAACAATTGGGATATTTTTTATAATCAAAATCCCCGAACGATAATTTTCAAGAACTTCGTCCCAGGCTTGTTTTTATAGCTCCTTCCTTTTCATGATGCTTCACAGGGAAAAGGAGGAAAGTTGTTCTGGGAATGTTGGAGATTTTGCTGTATGATTGTGGCCGTGATGTGTGATGCTCATTTGCCGAGACATAATCTCTGATATTTTTGTGGAAGACGATCTTCTTTTCACCAAAACTATAATCACTTTAGAATACAGTCCCAAAGCTGTATTTAAAACTAGCTAAACACGAGAGTAAAAGGCACATTAGCTGACCTTGACCTAATAATTTATGGCATTATCAGCGAAACCCAGAGGCTTCAGGAATACACATCCTTTTTCTGATTTACTTTAGGATCTCATTTTTTGATTTAGAAAAAAAGAAAGCGTGAATACAAAAAAAAAGAAAGCACAAGTCACTTTGAACTTTTGTATTTTGTATCTGCTTTTAATTACTGAAAAATGACTTTTTCCATTTTGATTTTGAAACAATAATCAAAGAACAATTCTTTTTTTTTTCTTTTTTTCCTTCGTTTGCATTACTGACATGAAAATAGAGTTGGTTTTTGTGGAACCATAAAGTACAAGCACCATTTCCCCTGCTTTGTAAAACAGCTTGGTTTGCTGTATTTTTGTGGTAAAAGCTTCTGAAATTTTGGGGGCAAATGACATTTTCTCTTATGTAGAGATGCTCTGGCTGTTTTATTTTATTCACGCTTCATTGAAGTTTGCTAAGATATCGCATATAAAACAAAAGGAAAAACACTGACTGCGTGTACATACAGTACGTGTACGCAGTTTTGAATACCACATCAGGATTAGTTATAGTTCGAGTATCGACTGCTTTACATCTGTTTACACTTTGCGTGGTGTGTGTTTCCTTGGAGGACTTTCTTAAACGGTTAAATGTCCTGGGCCTGGGAGACACACACGATGAACCTGAAGATGTTGTGTTCGTTCTGACACATCATCATGTGACATTTGAATTCAGTTAATTATGTATAATTATGCAACTAGGTAGGTAACTACTTGCACCAGAACTAAACTCGCAGTAATGGACATGATGACTTATGCAATCACAACTTTTATGATATTTATTTGTAAATATTTCTACTTCACTAACTGGGTTATTTTCATGACACTGAATCTCGTGAAAGTCCATTTCAGTCCCAGGCTGTAACAATACAAAAAATGCGAAAAAGCTCAAGGGGGTGAATATTTATGCAACACACTGTGTGAGTAATTTTTTCAGACATTTATTTTCTACAACTCATTTTCTCAGGATAATATGGCGGATCTCTCGAATTCATGAGAAAAAACCAATGAGGTGTGCCACTTTTCTCATTCCTCAACTAGAAATCTGTTTCAGCGACTTCTTCATGATGAGAAATACGTTTTTTACACTTTTTTTAAACACTACACGGTTCAGGCTTATCTCCCTCATGCAGTATTTGCGTTTTTTTGTTCTCCCAATGTCATGCTACGGTTCTTCCACAATCGCTCTTCTGTTCCGCTAGAACAAATAGCCGCTAGCCTCTTTTTGTCTCGGCGACAGCAAAACTGCCTGTTTCTTATTGAAGCTTTCAGCCCAGCTCTTTCCCCTGCATTGTGTCTCGCCCTGCAATTGTTCTCCCAGCTTCTGCCTCCAGTTATTTAAGGTTATGTTGAGTTTGGGTGGCACAGCTCAATAAATGGCTAAAACACACACACACACACACACACACACACACACACACACACACACACACACACACACACACACACACACACACACACACGGGCAAAACAGCTAGCGTGAGCCAAGTCATACTCTTTGGGCTAATCTTCATACTATAGCAATAGAAAACTAATGTAGTTTTTAACCTTTGGCCAAATAAATGTTGCTATGAATTAAACAATTGTACTTGGCTCTACTGCGTAATATATATAATAATTAATTAAGTAATTAATTTTTTAGAAAGAAGCTAAATTATCTGCCAATATAGTAAGAAAAAGTAAAGCTTGAAATGTGTGAATCATCTAAGAAGAAGCTAAACAATGTCATATTTAATTTGTAATAATCTGTTAGTAAAAGAAATAAGACAAATCTGCCCATATTTAAGATTTTTTTTTAATAACACAAAGGAAAAATAGTCCCTTTTTTGCAATGAGTGCAATTTCTACCAAAGTAGGACGCTGTACAGTTTACACTACACACATAAAAGGGTTCAATCTCAAACCATGAACAATTCTGTGGGTTCTTCCATTCTATGTAGAACCCTGTAAGAGAGTGTCTACGTTTCAGAGAGGTTTCCAAAAGATTTCCAAAGCTAAGAATCCTGAATTATCCCAAGAAATCTCGAGGAACACTTTGTTAGAAGGCACTAATGTGCATTAGACTGGGTTGGTTGGCATGATTTGGAGTTTTAGGGAGGTTTCTCAAGGTTTCTATTTAACTGTTCTAGTTTCCTAAAGTGGTTCCACGTGGAACCTTTTCGAAATAAGTCTATGGGTGTGTCTCAATCAGCTCCCTAGTTCAGTAGACAGGCCATTTTAAGTTCTGTCTCAATCACAAAATCCTTCCAGTGCACTGGAATGTTTACTCCCTAAAAAATCCCACAATGCACCGCAAAAACCAGGGAGCATCGATGCTGACTATGTTCCCTTACTGGAAATGCGTCATATTTTCTGAAGCCTCTCAGCTCGAAAAAAATGGCGGACAAACTCAAAGCCAACTTCATCTATAAATGTAAGTAGCTTGTAATTGTTGTAGTAGCTCTCATATGATTACTCATGTTCGTGATTTTTAACTTTTATATGACATTCTATATACGGTTTGTTTGAGTCTAATGACTTAAGCGTTTAATGATTTAAAAAGAAAAATCCACTATCTAGTCTACGATCCTGCTTGAAGTACCATGACAGAAACGTGTGTGATTAACAAATTTACATCACATATAATGTCAGAAAGATATCGGTCCTGCCTGTTGTAGATAAATGCCAGTGGTGATGCTTTACAAAGTGAGTTCGTAGTCGTGTTTCTGGAAATTGAGTCATCAGTGTCCCAATGTGTAGTGAGCTAGGATTCTTACCAGCGCCCGAACCCCAGGGCCCGTATTCACAAAGCTCTCACAGAGTTCTCTCACAGAGCTCCTATCTGAGCCTAAACAGTCCTCGCTGCGAGTCCTGGACTAAAAGTGATTTAGGAAACTTCTCAGAGCGA